>SJXQ01003020.1:22913-112388 GCA_006408695.1 Aepyceros melampus | reverse complement strand
ATTTCTGTCCTTTATGGAGCCCATCTTTGCATGAAATGGTCCCTTGGTATCTCTGATTTTCTTGAAGAGATCTGTAGTCTTTCCCATTCTGTTGTTTTCTTCTATTTCTTTGCATTGATTGCTGAGGAAGACTTTCTTATCTCTCCTTGCTAGTCTTTGGAACTCTGCATTCAGATGCTTATATCTTTCCTTTTCTTCTTTGCTTTTCACTTCTCTTCTTTTCACAGCTGTTTGTAAGGCCTCGTCAGACAGCCATATTGCTTTTTTGCATTTCCTTTCCATGGGGATGGTCTTGATCCCTGTCTCCTGTACAATGTCATGAACCTAAGCTCATAGTTCATCAGGCACTCTATCAGATCTAGGCCCTTAAATCTATTTCTCATTTTCACTGTATAATCATAAGGGATTTGATTTAGATAATACTTGAATGGTCTAGTGGTTTTCCCTACTTTCTTCAATTTAAGTCTGAATTTGGTAATAAGGAGTTCATGATCTGAGCCACAGTCAGTTCCTGGTCTTATTTTTGCTGACTGTATAGAGCTTCTCCATCTTTGGCTGCAAAGAATATAATCAATCTGATTTTGGTGTTGACCATCTGGTGATGTTCATGTATAGTCTTCTCTTGTGTTGTTGGAAGAAGGTGTTTGCTATGCCCAGTGAATTTTCTTGGCAAAACTCTATTAGTCATTCAGGTATAACCTAAATTGAATCCCTTATGACCATACAGTGGAAGTAAGAAAGAGATTTAAGGGAATAGATCTGATAGAGTGCCTGATGAACTATGGATGGAGCTTCATGACATTGTACAAGAAACAGGAATCGAGACCATCCTCATGGAAAAGAAATGCAAAAAAGCAAAATGCTGTCTGAGGAGGCCTTACAAATAGCTGTGAAATGAAGGGAAGTGAAAAGGAAAGGAGAAAAGGAAAGATACACCCATTTGAAAGCAGAGTTNTAAAAATTAATTAAAGAAAAATAAATAAATAAATATTGTGCTTCCTGAATATAACCTTCTATTATTCTAGCTTATTCTTTCTACTATCTCATGACCATTATTATGTCTCACTGAACCATCAGGATAGTCATCTCTTTACCTCTCTCTAATATATCATTATTCAGCTTAGATTTCCTGATCCTTTATTTCTGTTATTCCAGCAATCTGTCTTCTTGTCCCATTTTTCTTCTTTGTGTGTGCCTCTAATACAACCTGGAGTTCTGCAGTCCATGGGGTCACAGAGTCAGACATGACTGAGCGACTTAACAGCTAACACTTTCACCAGGTGATGCTAGTGACAAAGAACCCCCCTACTGCTTCTCTGGTGGCTCAGATGGTAAAGAATTTGCTTGCAATGCGGGAGACCTGGGTTCCATCCCTGGTTTGGGAAGATCCCCTGGAGGAAGACACAGCAACCCCACTCCAGTATTCTTGCCTAGAGAATCCCCATGGACAGAGGATCCTGGTGGGCTACAGTCCGTGGAGTCACAAAGAGTCAGACATAACTGAACGACTAAGCACAGCACAGCACAGCACAGCCAAAGCAGGAAACACAGGAGAGAAGGGTTTCATCCTTGGGTTGGGAAGATCCCCTGGAGGAGGGCATGGCAACCCACTCCAGCATTCTTGCCTGGAGAATTCCATGGACGGAGGAGCCTTACAGGCTACATCCAGAGGGTCTCAAAGAGTCAGACATGACTGAAGTGACTTAGCATGCACAGGCACTAATACCCTCAATGTGACAATTACAACTGGTTATTTTCTCAGTATTCACACCTGAGTACTGAGTACTATTGAAAGAGAGAAATACTGAGCATGTTTTAGCAACTTCATAATTACCCATCTCAGCTGTGTTCTCACCAATGTTCCGTTATTCTACTGTTTCTTTATTCTGTTTTCCTTCTTACTGCAATGGTTATTTCAAAAGTCAGATGTCACTTAAAAGTTCAGAGAAGATTCTGAACCCAGCTTTCATAAACTCCTTCCTCACTTTCACAGATGACTTTATCTCTTAGTTTACAAATAAAAAAGAAACAAAAGCTTCCAGCTGCCAAACACAGACCCACTCACTTCTGCCTGCATGCAATTCTTCTTACTTTTACTAGGAATCTTGGGCTTCCTTGGTGGCTCAGTGATAAAGAATCCACCTGCAATGCAGGACAACTTGTGTACAACTCTTCGTGATCCATGGACTGTAGCCCACCAGGCTCCTCTGTCCATGGAATTCTCCATGGACAAGAACACTGAAGTGGTTGCCATTTCCTTTTCCAGAGGATCTTCCTGACCCAGGGATCAAACCCACATCTTTTATGTCTCCTGCATTAGCAGGTGGATTCTTTACCACTAGCACCACATAGAAAGCCTTACTGAGGTATAATTAACATTCAATAAATTTCACTAAATTTAAATATACAAATAGATGAGTTTTTATAATTATATACAACTGTATAATCCCAACCAAAATCATGATATAGAATATTTCCATCAGAATAGTTAGTTGGTAGCCATTTGTCATGTATAAAACCTGGACTCACAAATTTTAACTTGAAACTATAATACTTTCTTCTTATGTATATATTCTTTAAATTTATTACATTTGTGAATAATTTTAAACAAAATTAGTTTTGTTTACTCCCTTTACCCTCTTCTTTTCTTTGTACTTTAAAAATTGTATTAATTTTGTGATTGGTTAAGTGAAGGAATGAAAAGGGCTCACATATAGAGGAGCATGTTGAATTCAGTATAAAGCTGAATCCTTTAAATGAATGTGTGAGCAGATAACTGATGCAGAGGCTGCATGTTAGGAAAGGAAGAGGACTAACATTCTTGAGAGTCTACTGTGGGAGGCATTGCATATATCATCCCTTTGTATACTCACAAATAACCCACAAGGTAGTTTTAAATCATTATACTAATTAATATATAGAAGTTCAGAAGAAATAGGTAAATTCCCCCAAGTCACAGGGTTATGAGTGATAAATCTGAAGTGTAAACTCAGCTATAATTACAAAACGTCCCTTTACTATTTCACATATCTTTCAGTATAATTAAAATTTAAGACACGATAGTTCTTTAAAGACAGAAACTTCCCAAGGCACCATTTGTTGTTTGTATGTGAGTATGTATGTATGTATATATTAATATGTTTATATATTTCCATTCATTCATTCCATGAACAGTGTTCAGTATATACTATAAGCCATATAATATACTTGGTTTGGGGGATACAAAGGTACACAAAACTGACAGGAGGACTGCCCTTGAAGAGTTTGCTGTCTAGACAGGGTGGCAGAAAAGTAAGCAAGTGATGACAATACAGTGTGATCAGGATCGTAGAGGATAGGTAGAAGGTACTCAGGGAACATGTAAAGGAGGGGCCCATCCTAGATATGTTAGTTCTGGGAAGGCTTCTTGGACAAAGTAGTATCTAAGTAGAAAGTTATGTAGAAAGCAGAGATTACCTAGGTGATGTAACTGTGATGTAGAGCTGAGGAGTGAGTTCTAGGAAGAGAAGATTGAATTTGCAAAGGCATAGAAATAAAGAGCAGCATTCTCCAGAAATATGGGGGAATAGAGGTAATGAGAGAAAAAGCTAGAAAGTCATCTTAGTCAAGTTGGTGTCATGACAACAGATACCACTTCCATGAGAGTATCTTGAATGTTTTGTCTGTTAAATTGTGTTTGTGGTGTATATTGTCTATAGCGGTTGTATAGTGTCTAGAGTAACTTTAACAAGTAAGGAGTTACTATTATTATTAATGTTTTTAGATTATAAGAAGTCCATGGAGGCATTCCAAATTTTAGTTGTCTAGATAAGAAGATTCTTCTAACTGTATGCTTGGCAGTCTTATCATGTAGCTTCTGTTTTCATCGTTTCATAATGGCAACTTTACTTCTGTGCATTGAGTCTGCATTCCAGCTAGGAAGAAGCAATAAAGACAAAGAATAAACTATGAATGTCATCAGTCTATCAGGAAAAGACAGTATTTTTGGAGGCCCCAACAAGCAGCCATCAACTTACACATTGTTAGCTAGATCAGTGTCACAAGGTCATCCCTAGCTGCAGAGTAGTCTGGAAATTTTAGCTGTTAATCTGGAAACATCTGGATTGGTTGGCAAGACAGTGAATGAACACTAGGAGTGTTCTCCATACCTATCATATGATTACTTAAGCCAATGATTGTTGAAAATTTCTTCAGAGAACACTGCAAATATGTTAGTTTTAGAAAAACAGGGAAAATGTGATATCCCGAGAAAGGATGGAGTGGACCTTACCCATTGGGTAAGGCTAGGTATTTGGGGCTCCCTTGGACTATGTTATAGCAAACATAGTGTTATAACAAAACTGATCTCAAGATAACTTGTATTACTGAATGGTAAGAAATAATCAGCCATAAAAAGCAATTCAACCAAAAAAGATGAAGCTTATAGTTCACTCAAGTTTAAAATTCCTGGTAGACAGTGTCTGATCCATCGTGTGTCACATTTTGCAAGTAGTGTAGGGGACTTACACTAGGGTGCAAGGTGACAGGGAATAAGGATGGGGGCAGCTCATTCATTAATTTATTAAATATTTACTAAGTAGATGGCATGATCATGGCTGGTAGATGGGATCATGGCTGGTAACTAGGATCATGGCTGGTTGATCAGGGCTACAGTTATTCTCCCCTTTGTTGTATTCCAGTCCATTACAGTATTTTGTTTGGTTCCTTTGCTTTAGAAAAATATTTGGTTTATTCATGAGTATCCATGATCTGCATTACAGTTTTATTCAACCTTCTTATCCCACCAAAAAATTGATGCTTTTGAACTGTGGTGTTGGAGAAGACTCTTGAGAGTCCCTTGGACTGTAAGGAGATCCAACCAGTCCATCCTAAAGGAAATCAGTCCTGAATATTCATTGGAAGGACTGATGCTGAAGCTGAGGCTCCAATACTTTGCCCAACTGATGCGAAGAACTGACTCATTGGAAAAGACCCTGATGCTGGGAAAGATTGAAGGCAAGAGGAGAAGGGAATGACAGAGGATGAGATGGTTGGATGGCATCACTGACTCAATGGACAGGAGTCTGAGAAAGCTTCAGGCTTCCTGGTGACAGACAGGGAGGACTGGCATGCTGTAATCCATGGGGTCTCAAAAAGTCAGACATGACCAAGTGAGTGAACTGATCCCCCAAGTTTCCATCTCTGTTTCCTTCATGAAAGGGCCTATTTGCCTGGATTTTGTGGACTGTGCTTCTGATTTCCCCTTCACTTTCTGGGTGATCCTTTCTATTCTCTTTGAGGCACTTCCTCAGCTCATTCGTAAGTGTCAGTACTACTCAGAATTTTATCTTTACTCTGTTTATACATCTTCCTAGGTCACATTATTCAGTCAAAGTGCTTCAATTTCTTTTATATACCAATAATTATTAAACCTTATACTTTCAGATTTCTTTCTTCTAAGCTTCAGATGAATAAATCTAAGTTGTTTGTAGGACACCTTTCTGTTTTAAAACCTTGAAAATTTCCTAGGTAAAACCTAAATGAGCCCTAAATACAGAGAGGAAGGAGAGACCCAAGAAAGAGGCAGATCACTCCAGATTGGTAATGGCAGGTTTAATAAGTAAGAAAATTTACTTAGGAGGTTTGTCTTGGGCAGCTGCAAAATGAGTAAATCTCTGTACCAACTCAATCTTAAAAGTGTATATAGAGGTCTTCAGTGGGTTCAGTCCCATGTACTGTCCAGATTGTCTCAACAACACATCGTTTTCTCAAGGCTACATCCTTAAAAACAGTTCCCACCGTGAGAATGGTGGGCAGTATGTACATTCCAAGTACAGGAGAGGAGTAAAGAGTCTCTGATTCTCCAGATCCAGTTCTAGGATCAACAGGAAGTCATGTCCTCTTGATGACTTCCTCTAATGCCTTCTCTTTCAGAATCCTCAAAGGTAGCATATCTAAAGTTGAACTTAGATCTGTAGTCAAAGGAGTCTCCCTATTACAAAAGTCCCCTTCCCTGTATTGCAGTAGTCATTTCCTCTACCTTGTAATAATCCTTTTAAATAAAATCTCTCTTTACTAAAGAGTTGTATATCATTTGGCAGTTAATGGTGCCAAGCTTCGGATGCAGTGCTGACTGCCCCTTGGACCCCCTTGCCTTCATCCTGGTATTCCTAGTGGCTTCTCAGGCCCTCTGTGTCCTTTTCAAGTTAGAGAAATCAGGATCCCTGGTGAAGAATCACAACTCCTAATCCAGTCCGATGCTCAGGAAATTTGTTTGTTGTAGCATGGTATTGAGGAGTTACTTTTATTCTTTTTGGCAAACAGAGTTTTCTTTGCCCCCTTCTGGGAGCTTCTTTTATTTTCCCTTGGATCCTCTAGGGACTGGAATGTGGGAATTTTATCAGCTCTCAGAACCAAGAAGATTGTGTGTGTGTGTGTGTGTGTGTGTGTGTGTGTGTGCTGGGGGTAAGTGTTCCCTCAAACTCTGTTCCTCTGTTAATACCATGTATAATTCTCATTCTATAAGGCCCATCTTTTTCCTCTTATTCTCTGTTGACACCCTGAGACTACATGCTTTCTACTCTGGCAGTGATTCAGTCTAATATCTTAAAAAAGAGCCAGATTTCCCAAAAGGCTATTTAGAACTTCAGTTGCCTCTTGGGAGAACTTGACAACCTTCAAACTGGCTTATCTAAGCAATCATCCCTGTTCCTCATTCTTCCTTTTTAACAGCTTTTCATGTTTCTGATTTTCTCAGAAATTAATGAAACTGAGCTTATTCTGGAAAAAACTTTATTTCAACAGTAATTAGTTTCTACATATAGTGTGTCAACTTGAAGGTAGTTTCTAAGGTCTTTTGGTAACTTAAAATCCTAGCTTTATGCTAAATTAATTATGCAAAATATGTAGGTTGTGTTTCTATTTTTTAAAAAGGGTAATTTTACACTAAAGTAAAATTATTAGTTGCTTCAGAATGAGGAATAAGAGAGGGCCGGATAAAGTCTGAATGAATATGGAAAGTTAGAAAGCTTATGGGAAAATAATTTTATTTCTGTGGTAAAAACCTGGCTAAGATTATGGGCTTATTTATAAGATTTTAAAAAGAAATTCTAGTATCAGTTATTATGTTGATATAAAACTAGAATTTGGTTTTCTCTCTGTGAAAATGACAAAATTTTCTTAGATGATTGTTCTGCTCTTAATAAGAGGTAATAAAGGAATTTTCTTTACCTTCTGAATATTTGCCCAGAAATAAAGATTGTATCTTACTAAAATATTTTCCAATGCTTTATGTTAACTTTGAAATTTAATTTATTATCTTCTCCACTATATTTTCTTCTAGTTTCCTTATCACAGCAAATGGTATGACTATCAAACTAGTTACCCACATCAGAAATCCAGATGCAATGCCCTTTCTTTCCTCCCATCCATCATCCAACATACCAAAAGATTCAATTGATTCTATCCTTAAATATATTTGGACACTGTCCTAAAATACACATTTTACCATGGTCAGCACATTCTCTCCCTGAAGTGAAGCAACAGAAGATTCCAAATTACAATAAGATGCAACTGTATTGATTGACTATAAGATCTGTCTCTCATAGCAGTGGAGTCTGTCCATGTTGGCAGACCAATACAGATATGAGAAAGTGAGTTTTGAAGTTGAAATTGGATTAAAGGAAGTTAGAAATAATTTGTTTAATAGCATTAGGCTAAGACAGATACTCTAATGTATTCAGTTTATAATAAGGCGGTGTTTCCCAGGCAACTGAAAAATTTGAAGTCATTAACTATAACTTGATACATTTGTCTCAACAAGATTAGTTCACCATTGAAATTTAACATACTCAAAGCTCGATAGCTAAGCCTCTATTCCCTAGAAAGTACTTGGGTAGTCATAACTAATATTTGTTTCTCTCATTCAGATTTTTTTTTAATACAGCTGACCTATCTCTTCGACCAATATGTAGCATTGCTGACGAGGAGGACATTTAACATGATTGCAATTGACCATGAATTGTGAAATGAACAATTCCATTCTTAAAGGAATATCTGTTTTCCTCATTACCAAAAGATTAGAATTTTTTAACTTTTAAAAGTTTTCTTTAAAAAAAAGTCATTTTAAATCCTGACATTATAGTTATATAAACACTTAATAAATTGTGGCTACTTATTATGGATTTGGGCTTTTCCCTTTTTCCTATTTTTAAATTAAAAATTTTAAAAAGCATATATTATGTAAGAACTAAAGTGAGACATGGTTACTTTCCAAAAACAAGTATTCAGTTAAATTGTCAAATAATGACCCTTCTTGATTTCTCACTCATCGAAGCAATTGTTTCATGTTTTCCCTTTTCTTTCGAAACCTCTAGTGCTGACAGCCTAACCTTAACAGAAACAACAACAACA
This sequence comes from Aepyceros melampus, assembly GCA_006408695.1. NCBI lineage: Eukaryota > Metazoa > Chordata > Mammalia > Artiodactyla > Bovidae > Aepyceros > Aepyceros melampus. The sequence goes on along the minus strand of SJXQ01003020.1, from coordinate 103,997 downwards.
AAAGCCTAACTGGTATCATGTTTCATTTAAAAAAAAAAAGGAAACTATCTGATGGAAATTTAACCATCACCCACTAGCAGGTGCATGACACCATATGTTGTGAAGAAGCAGCCTTCCTCTTATAAAGAGCCATTTCCTCCTCATACGCTTCTGTCTCCCAGCCTTCTCACTGTCTCACTGGCTTTAATTTAGCGTTGGATTAGCTTGTGAGGGCTGCCATAATAAATACCACAGGTTAGGTGGCTTAAACAATAGAAACTTATTTTCTCACATTTCTGGAGGCATCTTAGATGGGATGTGAGCAAGGTTTGAGACCTCTCTCTCTCTCTTATAGATGGTCCTTGTCTCTCTTTGTCTTTACATGGTCCTGTGTCATAATTTCTTCTTCTTATAAGGACATCAGTCATATTAGATTAGGGCCCATCCTAATTATCTCATTATAACTTAATGACCTCTCTATAGACCTTAACCCCAAGTATGGTTTTGTTCTGAGGTTCTGGGGTTGAGTTCAGCATATGAATTTGGGCCATAACAATTAGTTATGGTCTTTTCTTTCCACTTTATCAGGTGGTTTTTTTCTTTTTTCTTTTTCTCTCATAGCTAGATCATTCCCCAAAGTGTAAAACGTGTGTAAAGCTTCCTATTCTAAAAAAGAAAAATCCATTGATCCCATACCCTATTACAACTACAGTTGCATTGCTGTGCTCCCATCCAAGCCACGTTAGTATAATCACCTGTACACACCATCCTTTTTCTGTACCACACTTTACACCTCTGTCCTCTCCAGTATTTCTGCCCTTAGCCCACCAGGCTCCTCTGTCCATAGAATTCTCCATGGACAAGAACACTGAAGTGGTTGCCATTTCCTTTTCCAGAGGATCTTCCTGACCCAGGGATCAAACCCACATCTTTTATGTCTCCTGCATTAGCAGGTGGATTCTTTACCACTAGCACCACATAGAAAGCCTTACTGAGGTATAATTAACATTCAATAAATTTCACTAAATTTAAATATACAAATAGATGAGTTTTTATAATTATATACAACTGTATAATCCCAACCAAAATCATGATATAGAATATTTCCATCAGAATAGTTAGTTGGTAGCCATTTGTCATGTATAAAACCTGGACTCACAAATTTTAACTTGAAACTATAATACTTTCTTCTTATGTATATATTCTTTAAATTTATTACATTTGTGAATAATTTTAAACAAAATTAGTTTTGTTTACTCCCTTTACCCTCTTCTTTTCTTTGTACTTTAAAAATTGTATTAATTTTGTGATTGGTTAAGTGAAGGAATGAAAAGGGCTCACATATAGAGGAGCATGTTGAATTCAGTATAAAGCTGAATCCTTTAAATGAATGTGTGAGCAGATAACTGATGCAGAGGCTGCATGTTAGGAAGGAAGAGGACTAACATTCTTGAGAGTCTACTGTGGGAGGCATTGCATATATCATCCCTTTGTATACTCACAAATAACCCACAAGGTAGTTTTAAATCATTATACTAATTAATATATAGAAGTTCAGAAGAAATAGGTAAATTCCCCCAAGTCACAGGGTTATGAGTGATAAATCTGAAGTGTAAACTCAGCTATAATTACAAAACGTCCCCTTTACTATTTCACATATCTTTCAGTATAATTAAAATTTAAGACACGATAGTTCTTTAAAGACAGAGACTTCCCAAGGCACCATTTGTTGTTTGTATGTGAGTATGTATGTATGTATATATTAATATGTTTATATATTTCCATTCATTCATTCCACGAACAGTGTTCAGTATATACTATGAGCCATATAATATACTTGGTTTGGGGGATACAAAGGTAAACAAAACTGACAGGAGGACTGCCCTTGAAGAGTTTGCTGTCTAGACAGGGTGGCAGAAAAGTAAGCAAGTGATGACAATACAGTGTGATCAGGATCGTAGAGGATAGGTAGAAGGTACTCAGGGAACATGTAAAGGAGGGACCCATCCTAGATATGTTAGTTCTGGGAAGGCTTCTTGGACAAAGTAGTATCTAAGTAGAAAGTTATGTAGAAAGCAGAGATTACCTAGGTGATGTAACTGTGATGTAGAGCTGAGGAGTGAGTTCTAGGAAGAGAAGATTGAATTTGCAAAGGCATAGAAATAAAGAGCAGCATTCTCCAGAAATTTGGGGGAATAGAGGTAATGAGAGAAAAAGCTAGAAAGTCATGTTAGTCAAGTTGGTGTCATGACAACAGATACCACTTCCATGAGAGTATCTTGAATGTTTTGTCTGTTAAATTGTGTTTGTGGTGTATATTGTCTATAGCGGTTGTATAGTGTCTAGAGTAACTTTAACAAGTAAGGAGTTACTATTATTATTAATGTTTTTAGATTATAAGAAGTCCATGGAGGCATTCCAAATTTTAGTTGTCTAGATAAGAAGATTCTTCTACTGTATGCTTGGCAGTCTTATCATGTAGCTTCTGTTTTCATCGTTTCATAATGGCAACTTTACTTCTGTGCATTGAGTCTACATTCCAGCTAGGAAGAAGCAATAAAGACAAAGAATAAACTATGAATGTCATCAGTCTATCAGGAAAAGACAGTATTTTTGGAGGCCCCAACAAGCAGCCATCAACTTACACATTGTTAGCTAGATCAGTGTCACAAGGTCATCCCTAGCTGCAGAGTAGTCTGGAAATTTTAGCTGTTAATCTGGAAACATCTGGATTGGTTGGCAAGACAGTGAATGAACACTAGGAGTGTTCTCCATACCTATCATATGATTACTTAAGCCAATGATTGTTGAAAATTTCTTCAGAGAACACTGCAAATATGTTAGTTTTAGAAAAACAGGGAAAATGTGATATCCCGAGAAAGGATGGAGTGGACCTTACCCATTGGGTAAGGCTAGGTATTTGGGGCTCCCTTGGACTATGTTATAGCAAACATAGTGTTATAACAAAACTGATCTCAAGATAACTTGTATTACTGAATGGTAAGAAATAATCAGCCATAAAAAGCAATTCAACCAAAAAAGATGAAGCTTATAGTTCACTCAAGTTTAAAATTCCTGGTAGACAGTGTCTGATCCATCGTGTGTCACATTTTGCAAGTAGTGTAGGGGACTTACACTAGGGTGCAAGGTGACAGGGAATAAGGATGGGGGCAGCTCATTCATTAATTTATTAAATATTTACTAAGTAGATGGCATGATCATGGCTGGTAGATGGGATCATGGCTGGTAACTAGGATCATGGCTGGTTGATCAGGGCTACAGTTATTCTCCCCTTTGTTGTATTCCAGTCCATTACAGTATTTTGTTTGTTTCCTTTGCTTTAGAAATATATTTGGTTTATTCATGAGTATCCATGATCTGCATTACAGTTTTATTCAACCTTCTTATCCCACCAAAAAATTGATGCTTTTGAACTGTGGTGTTGAAGAAGACTCTTGAGAGTCCCTTGGACTGTAGGAGATCCAACCAGTCCATCCTAAAGGAAATCAGTCCTGAATATTCATTGGAAGGACTGATGCTGAAGCTGAGGCTCCAATACTTTGCCCAACTGATGCGAAGAACTGACTCATTGGAAAAGACCCTGATGCTGGGAAAGATTGAAGGCAAGAGGAGAAGGGAATGACAGAGGATGAGATGGTTGGATGGCATCACTGACTCAATGGACAGGAGTCTGAGAAAGCTTCAGGCTTCCTGGTGACAGACAGGGAGGACTGGCATGCTGTAATCCATGGGGTCTCAAAAAGTCAGACATGACCAAGTGAGTGAACTGATCCCCCAAGTTTCCATCTCTGTTTCCTTCATGAAAGGGCCTATTTGCCTGGATTTTGTGGACTGTGCTTCTGATTTCCCCTTCACTTTCTGGGTGATCCTTTCTATTCTCTTTGAGGCACTTCCTCAACTCATTCGTAAGTGTCAGTACTACTCAGAATTTTATCTTTACTCTGTTTATACATCTTCCTAGGTCACATTATTCAGTCAAAGTGCTTCAATTTCTTTTATATACCAATAATTATTAAACCTTATACTTTCAGATTTCTTTCTTCTAAGCTTCAGATGAATAAATCTAAGTTGTTTGTAGGACACCTTTCTGTTTTAAAACCTTGAAAATTTCCTAGGTAAAACCTAAATGAGCCCTAAATACAGAGAGGAAGGAGAGACCCAAGAAAGAGGCAGATCACTCCAGATTGGTAATGGCAGGTTTAATAAGTAAGAGAATTTACATAGGAGGTTTGTCTTGGGCAGCTGCAAAATGAGTAAATCTCTGTACCAACTCAATCTTAAAAGTGTATATAGAGGTCTTCAGTGGGTTCAGTCCCATGTACTGTCCAGATTGTCTCAACAACACATCGTTTTCTCAAGGCTACATCCTTAAAAACAGTTCCCACCGTGAGAATGGTGGGCAGTATGTACATTCCAAGTACAGGAGAGGAGTAAAGAGTCTCTGATTCTCCAGATCCAGTTCTAGGATCAACAGGAGTTATGTCCTCTTGATGACTTCCTCTAATGCCTTCTCTTTTAGAATCCTCAAAGGTAGCATATCTAAAGTTGAACTTAGATCTGTAGTCAAAGGAGTCTCCCTATTACAAAAGTCCCCTTCCCTGTATTGCAGTAGTCATTTCCTCTACCTTGTAATAATCCTTTTAAATAAAATCTCTCTTTACTAAAGAGTTGTATATCATTTGGCAGTTAATGGTGCCAAGCTTCGGATGCAGTGCTGACTGCCCCTTGGACCCCCTTGCCTTCATCCTGGTATTTCTAGTGGCTTCTCAGGCCCTCTGTGTCCTTTTCAAGTTAGAGAAATCAGGATCCCTGGTGAAGAATCACAACTCCTAATCCAGTCCGATGCTCAGGAAATTTGTTTGTTGTAGCAGGTATTGAGGAGTTACTTTTATTCTTTTTGGCAAACAGAGTTTTCTTTGCCCCCTTCTGGGAGCTTCTTTTATTTTCCCTTGGATCCTCTAGGGATTGGAATGTGGGAATTTCCTCAGCTCTCAGAACCAAGAAGATTGTGTGTGTGTGTGTGTGTATGTGCTGGGGGTAAGTGTTCCCTCAAACTCTGTTCCTCTGTTAATACCATGTATAATTCTCATTCTATAAGGCCCATCTTTTTCCTCTTATTCTCTGTTGACACCCTGAGACTACATGCTTTCTACTCTGGCAGTGATTCAGTCTAATATCTTAAAAAAGAGCCAGATTTCCCAAAAGGCTATTTAGAACTTCAGTTGCCTCTTGGGAGAACTTGACAACCTTCAAACTGGCTTATCTAAGCAATCATCCCTGTTCCTCATTCTTCCTTTTTAACAGCTTTTCATGTTTCTGATTTTCTCAGAAATTAATGAAACTGAGCTTATTCTGGAAAAAACTTTATTTCAACAGTAATTAGTTTCTACATGTAGTGTGTCAACTTGAAGATAGTTTCTAAGGTCTTTTGGTAACTTAAAATCCTAGCTTTATGCTAAATTAATTATGCAAAATATGTAGGTTGTGTTTCTATTTTTTAAAAAGGGTAATTTTACACTAAAGTAAAATTATTAGTTGCTTCAGAATGAGGAATAAGAGAGGGCCAGATAAAGTCTGAATGAATATGGAAAGTTAGAAAGCTTATGGGAAAAGAATTTTATTTCTGTGGTAAAAACCTGGCTAAGATTATGGGCTTATTTATAAGATTTTAAAAAGAAATTCTAGTATCAGTTATTATGTTGATATAAAACTAGAATTTGGTTTTCTCTCTGTGAAAATGACAAAATTTTCTTAGATGATTGTTCTGCTCTTAATAAGAGGTAATAAAGGAATTTTCTTTACCTTCTGAATATTTGCCCAGAAATAAAGATTGTATCTTACTAAAATATTTTCCAATGCTTTATGTTAACTTTGAAATTTAATTTATTATCTTCTCCACTATATTTTCTTCTAGTTTCCTTATCACAGCAAATGGTATGACTATCAAACTAGTTACCCACATCAGAAATCCAGATGCAATGCCCTTTCTTTCCTCCCATCCATCATCCAACATACCAAAAGATTCAATTGATTCTATCCTTAAATATATTTGGACACTGTCCTAAAATACACATTTTACCATGGTCAGCACATTCTCTCCCTGAAGTGAAGCAACAGAAGATTCCAAATTACAATAAGATGCAACTGTATTGATTGACTATAAGATCTGTCTCTCATAGCAGTGGAGTCTGTCCATGTTGGCAGACCAATACAGATATGAGAAAGTGAGTTTTGAAGTTGAAATTGGATTAAAGGAAGTTAGAAATAATTTGTTTAATAGCATTAGGCTAAGACAGATACTCTAATGTATTCAGTTTATAATAAGGCGGTGTTTCCCAGGCAACTGAAAAATTTGAAGTCATTAACTATAACTTGATACATTTGTCTCAACAAGATTAGTTCACCATTGAAATTTAACATACTCAAAGCTCGATAGCTAAGCCTCTATTCCCTAGAAAGTACTTGGGTAGTCATAACTAATATTTGTTTCTCTCATTCAGATTTTTTTTTAATACAGCTGACCTATCTCTTCGACCAATATGTAGCATTGCTGACGAGGAGGACGTTTAACATGATTGCAATTGACCATGAATTGTGAAATGAACAATTCCATTCTTAAAGGAATATCTGTTTTCCTCATTACCAAAAGATTAGAATTTTTTAACTTTTAAAAGTTTTCTTTAAAAAAAAGTCATTTTAAATCCTGACATTATAGTTATATAAACACTTAATAAATTGTGGCTACTTATTATGGATTTGGGCTTTTCCCTTTTTCCTATTTTTAAATTAAAATTTTTAAAAAGCATATATTATGTAAGAACTAAAGTGAGACATGGTTACTTTCCAAAAACAAGCATTCAGTTAAATTGTCAAATAATGACCCTTCTTGATTTCTCACTCATCGAAGCAATTGTTTCATGTTTTCCCTTTTCTTTCGAAACCTCTAGTGCTGACAGCCTAACCTTAACAGAAACAACAACAACAAAAGCCTAACTGGTATCATGTTTCATTTAAAAAAAAAAAGGAAACTATCTGATGGAAATTTAACCATCACCCACTAGCAGGTGCATGACACCATATGTTGTGAAGAAGCAGCCTTCCTCTTATAAAGAGCCATTTCCTCCTCATACGCTTCTGTCTCCCAGCCTTCTCACTGTCTCACTGGCTTTAATTTAGCGTTGGATTAGCTTGTGAGGGCTGCCATAATAAATACCACAGGTTAGGTGGCTTAAACAATAGAAACTTATTTTCTCACATTTCTAGAGGCATCTTAGATGGGATGTGAGCAAGGTTTGAGACCTCTCTCTCTCTCTTATAGATGGTCCTTGTCTCTCTTTGTCTTTACATGGTCCTGTGTCATAATTTCTTCTTCTTATAAGGACATCAGTCATATTAGATTAGGGCCCATCCTAATTATCTCATTATAACTTAATGACCTCTCTATAGACCTTAACCCCAAGTATGGTTTGTTCTGAGGTTCTGGGGTTGAGTTCAGCATATGAATTTGGGCCATAACAATCAGTTATGGTCTTTTCTTTCCACTTTATCAGGTGTTTTTTTCTTTTTTCTTTTTCTCTCATAGCTAGATCATTCCCCAAAGTGTAAAACATGCGTAAAGCTTCCTATTCTAAAAAAGAAAAATCCATTGATCCCATACCCTATTACAACTACAGTTGCATTGCTGTGCTCCCATCCAAGCCACGTTAGTATAATCACCTGTACACACCATCCTTTTTCTGTACCACACTTTACACCTCTGTCCTCTCCAGTATTTCTGCCCATCCAACTCCATAAAAGTAAATATAGTTGATAACTCCTTCATTCTTGATACAGTTACCTACCCTAATACCCATAACAACTGCAAAAGATATTTTGGTTGTATGGTATCCACTCCATCCCTCTCTCATCATATAGCATAGATGAAGTTTCAGTTCAGTTCCGTTCAGTCGCTCAGTCGTGTCCGACTCTTTGCGACCCCATGAATTGCAGCATGCCAGGCCTCCCTGTCCATCACCAACTCCCGGAGTTCACTCAGACTCACGTCCATTGAGTCCATGATGCCATCCAGCCATCTCATCCTTGGTCGTCCCCTTCTTCTCCTGCCCCCAATCCCTCCCAGCATCAGTCTTTTCCAATGAGTCAACTCTTCTCATGAGGTGGCCAAAGTACTGGAGCTTCAGTTTTAGCATCATTCCTTCCAAAGAAATCCCAGGGNCCGAAGAGTGATCCCTTTAATTGGTCTTCTCTCTCCCTCAGAAGTAAATGGAGAAGGATGTAGCCTGTGTTCTGCTAAGCTTCATTTAGCATAGAAGTGAAAAAATCCTGTGGAAACAGTATCATGAGAGAATCTCCAAGAAACAGAATGAGAATCCTGATAGAACCATGCCTGAAGCTTTCTGTAAATCAGGACTTTTAACTTAAGAGAGTCAGTCAAACTAACCACTGCGTGTTAGGTTTTCACCTTCTAGTGGAAAACGTAACTGAATCAACACCAGACTTGCCTGGTCCTCTCATTCATCTTTTTCTTTGTTTCTCATTTTCTATCACAGTCTTAATCTCAAATTGGCAGTGAAATAGTTTAGTTTTAGTTCTCAAGGACATGGTTCTGGGCCTTGTTTACTTCTTTGCAAACACTCTTCCTGCAGAGTGCAGATTGAGAAACAGATTATGTGTGTAGTGGGCCCCAGGGGGAATCTGGTGGGATGACAGGACAAAACAAAAGGAAGAGCTGCCGTAATCTCTCAGGGATGGGCTGTCTCTCAGGAATCAATAAAATTTTTGCTTGTCTGTGTTGAAGGAATAAAAAAATGAGAAGTTAGCTAAAGAATAAATGATTTGAGTATAGTTAATTATTTAAAAGAATTTCCTTACTATAATAATATTATTTATTGAATCAAAAGTAATTTCTATTCAAGTTTTGAATTCCAAATCTGGAGTTGAGTAACCAAGGCGTATTCGATTTTTGCCTGTGATTAATCTGTTTTCATGTGCACTAATGAGAATTCCTAGAATTACTTAATTTAATTACTGATGACAATTCTGAACAGAATTCTAATGTTTTAATATTGAAATTTTATTAAATTAAAATTTGGGAAGTTATTAAAAAACAGATTTTTTTCCTTTGATAAGAAGGCAAATTTAAAATGTAGAAATACTATTTTAGGCTTTGTTCAAGGTGGTATCAAGGAAAGACAACATTTTAAAATATCTCTAAGGTAGCACTTGGTGTGTTTTCAGTTGAAGATAAGAAAGAACCCAACAAATATTAATGAATAAAAAAGGGGATTTATTAGTTCTCTTAACTGAAAAGTATAGTAGTTCTTAATGTAGATAAAAGTTAACAATTCTTGCTTGTCTGATGGCTGTGAAACACTGTGTAAAAAATATGCCAAATTGTTAACTCTAAAATATGAACCATATTAAAATGTTTCTGAGGAGGACCCCAAAACTATATCCCCAAAGGCTATTTACCTTAAATTAGCACTGTCCACTCTTTTCCACAGAGCATGAGTTTCTTGCAAGGTCTTGAAGGAAAGAAATTCATAGTCAAATGCATTCCTGGGAGTATGGAATGTTTAGCCACATGGGTGTCAGAGAACACTGGGGTTGAAATTCTAGCTCAAACAGAGACATATTGCTCACTATCTCCAAGTTTCATTTTCTCCTACACAAACAGAATGGATGTCATGGAATTATAAGCATTGCATGAAGTAATATATCACAGTATCTAGTACTTATGGCACACAACTCTGTGACAGACACATCTCTAAAAACTTCATTCATATTAACTTATTTAATTCTAGCAACAGCCCTAAGAGGTTTACTATTATCTCCATTTTACAGATAAGTAACTTGAGGAATATACAATTGACTCTGGGGTTGAAATTCTAGCTCAAACAGAGACATATTGCTCACTATCTCCAAGTTTCATTTTCTCCTACACAAACAGAATGGATGTAATGGAATTATAAGCATTGCATGAAGTAATATATCACAGTATCTAGTACTTATGGCACACAACTCTGTGACAGACACATCTCTAAAAACTTCATTCATATTAACTTATTTAATTCTAGCAACAGCCCTAAGAGGTTTACTATTATCTCCATTTTACAGATAAGTAACTTGAGGAATATACAATTGACTAACTCCCCAAGATTACCCAGCTAGTAAGCAGCAGAGTCAGGATTCATTCCAGGGCAGAATGCATCAAATATCCCTGCTTTTAACTAATGTGCTATACTTCTTATTTGATGGTAAAGAAATTTATTTTATAATTCTCATTTGATGGTAAAGAAAATTCAAGAAAAGCCTAGAATTTTCTCAATAAATTTGGTCACTAAACAGTTGATGATGCTTGTTAACATGCTTAATTTGAAAATATTACTGTTATAAATGCACTTGGAGAGATGAATAAACAAAGACCATCTCAGTGTGTAGGTCGGAATACTTCCAGATCAGAATACAGTCAGCCTCAGGAAGAGTTGTATCAAGTGTCTGTAAGCATCCTGGAGATGACAGGAGCTTTATTAGCTCAATAGCTCGGACCATTATCTTCTTCTAGACTCTGTGAAGTGTGCATGCTTGTTACTTACTGTTCACTCAAAGTGAATCTCAATTTCAGAATTTCCAAAATAGATCTGTTTGGGATGATTTGCCAGTTTCTGAGTATCAAGACATAGTTTCCTGATAACCTTCTTAATGTCAACCCTGTTTCTCCTTTATTCACTGTTTACCTTCAGCAGAATTTCTGACCCTATTAGTTGTGGCCCAGGAGAGAAAATCCCATGACCCAAGGCGTGGCACATTTATTTGGAAGGAGTGGCTTGTGGTTGTTTCCTTCAGAAGAGAATTCTAGGCTTAAGAGACACATACAATTCATGGAATATTTAGTACTAAGCCTAAGAATAGTTTTCTTGTTAATACTATAACTATCATATATATGTTTTGAAGTTTTCATCATTGATGTATATGTATGTGGTAGTCACATCTGACTTTTTGTGACCCCATGGACTGTAGCTCACTAGGCTCCTCTATCCATGGAATTCTCCAGGCAAGAGTACTGGAGTTGGATTGCCATTCCCTTCTCTAGGAGAGCTTTCCAACCCAGGGATCAAATCTGGGTCTCCTGCATTATAGGCAGATTCTTTATGGTCTGAGCCACACTGGGAAGCAGCTGATAGCATTCATTACATTAACATATATTAAAAATAAAATCAATCTTATTTACTTTTAAATTATTGCAATTTTAACAATTACTTGTTGAGCATCTATAACTTGACAGCCTGAAGTTTTAGTGCTGGGATTACTGGAGCAGACAAAACAGAGCATAAAAGCTCTACATTTTGCAGCTTCCATTTCAGTAGATGGAATCAAACAATTAAAAAAGAATAAATACAAAGTATATCAAGTGCTTGTATGCACAAGAAGAAAAATGAAACTTGATGAGGGAATTAATGTTGAGGAATTTACTCTTTTATAGGATAATCAGGGAAGCCCTTTCTGATAAAGTAATATTTGAGCAGAGACCTTAAAGACTGGAGGAATGACACACTTGGAGAATAGCATTCCAGGTGGAAGGAACAGTAATATGAAGACCTGTGGCAGCTTAGTTCTAGGCAATGTCATGGAGGTAAGTAAGTGGAAGGTTGATAAATATGAGATTAGAGAAGTGGCCAGAGGTCAGATCACCTAGGCTTTTTGGTTTCCAATCTGGGGAGGATAGAAAAATATCAAGAGACTGATTTGAGCAAAAGAATCTGTCACATTTTGAAGAATCACTGTGACTACTGTGTGAAGAGAAGACTTCAGGAGGGTGAAGGTGGAAGCTGAAACACAAGGAAGGAGACTTTTGCAGTGGTAAAGAGTCCACCTGCCAATGCAGGAGACACAGGAGACCCTGGTTCGATCCCTGGGTAAGGAAGATTCCCTGAAATAGGAAGTGGAAAACCATGTCAGTATTCTTGCCTGGAGAAATCCATAGACAGCGGAGCCCAGTGTGCTACAGTCCATGGGGTCACAAAGAGTCAAACAAGACTGAGCACACACACACACACACACACACACACACAGGCAAGAGATGATGGTTGCTGAGAACAGTGAGGACGTGGTGGGTTGCTGAGTAAATCCTGAAGATTTAACCAACTGGATTTCCCATCCAATTAGATCTTAGGACTTGGGTCATGTGGTCTTTCTTCCTAGAATACAATTGACTGGGCCATGGATTTATGCCCAAGAAAAAGCTGGCTGTAAAGGTTTTGGGGCTAGACAGCCCTGGTGGCTCAGAGGGTAAAGCATCTGTCTACAATGTGGAAGACCTGGGTTCAATTCTTGGGTTGGGAAGATCCTCTGGAGAAGGAAACAGCATCCACTCCAGGACTATTGCCTGGAAAATCCCATGGACAGAGGAGCCTAGTAGGCTACAGTCCATGGGGTTGCAAAGAGTCAGACATTTCTGAGTGACTTCACTCACTATAGTTGGAGGAATGGCATTGCTATTTACTGAGATGAGAAAATATGTAAGTATATGTAAGGAAGGGTAGAAATCAGGAGTTCAAATTTTGGCATGATAAATTTGAGAGAATTATTAGATATCACAGTGGGAATGTTGAGTAGGCAGTTAGATATTGTGGTTAAAATTTCAAGGAAAGTCTAGGCAGGAGATTAAAAAATGTGAGTCACAAATATAAGGATGGCATTTAAAGCTCTAAGGTTTAATGAGCTTGCCAAATGTGTAAAATAAAAGATATCTGAAGATTGAATCTGTGGTACTCCAATGTTTAGTTTGGGGAGATGAAGGAGAACCAACAAAAAAAGAAAGAGCAACTGGTGAATTAATAGGTAATAATTTTTCAAAGTTTACCATTTTTCAAACATGGATATGCACTATGAGGATAACAAATCTCTATGTTACAATTATGCAATATTAAATATTAGAGTCAGTAGAATAACAAATATTTTAGTTTCATAAAAGGAAAAAGTCTATCCTATATCTGCATATTTGCTTCTGTAAAAGCAAAAATAAGCTGATTGCTTTGGATAAGTTAATAAAATATGTGAAGTAGCTTTAAGGCAAATTTGAATGTCTTTTAAACTAACACTAAAATAAAATACAAGTCTCAAAGTCTAAAATGAAGTCCAAAACAAAGTAAATGTAAAAGTCAGACAACCCAATATTAAAGTTAACAAGGACTTCCACATTTCCCTTTCCTGAAAGAAACTTGATTTTCTTTAACTTTGCTGCTCAATATATTCACCAAGGAGACGTTTATGAGCAATTCCACGTTCTCAGGTTTTTCAATTCTGATTTCACCTAGAAGTATTATCAGAATGATAGTGGAAACAACAAAGAAACCATAATTGCAACCTTGTACAAAACCAATTTGGTTGGATTGTCACTTACAAAGATGTCTTTCATTCAAAGATAAAACATTAGAAACATTTCATCCCAGAAAATGAAAGTAGACTTTGGATGTTTTGATGTCAGAGCTAGAAAAAGTTTTTTTCTGAGTGCTGGGCAGAATTTTCATCTTCTCTTAAGTTTTAGAGTTAATGTAATATACACCCAGATGTGAACACACTGCCATCCAATCTATTCAAATTCCTTCAATGTGTTATCATTTTTTTTTTTTGCAGTTTCAAAGTTAACACACACAGCCAAATATATACATAACAGATTGAAATACTCTAAGTATCCCAATACACTTATTGAACTGTATGGGCCTGTATTTGCCTTTGTCAAAAATGTTTTACATTTATTATCTATTATGTAAGTGCATTCTTTGCTACAGTAGACACAAAAATAGATAAATAACAGAAAGTCAAAGAAATCACTATTATTGAGAAAAACATTTGGATCTGTAGCATGATGCAAACAGGTTAGTAATAAAATTACAGCACTTATAACTTCTGTGGGTGAAGCAACTTTGATGCTTTGAGAGTTTTCAAATAAGTTTTATCTCCTAGTGTACCACCTGGCATTCAGAACATTTTTGTTGAACCCTTTAAGTAAGAAATAATTCTGACTAGTGGAAATGGAGAAAGTTCTAGTGGAGGTATTATTAATAGCTAGTTCTTAAACACAAGGGGCCTTCCCTGGTGGCTCAGTGGTAAAGAATTTGCCTGCAATACAGGAGATGCATGTTCAATTCCTGGGTAAGGAAGGTCCCCTGGAGAAGGAAATGGCAACCCATCCAGTGTTCTTGCCTGGAAAATCCCATGGACAGAGGAGTCTGGTGGGCTACAGTCCATGGGATGGCAAAAGAGTTGGACATGATTTAGTGACTAAACAATAACAACTTAACATGAGGGACATTTCTAAGTGAAGAAGTGGGGCTCTAGACATCTAGGCAGAACAAAAACAAAAACAAGTTCTTAGAGGGATTTGAAAGTGCAGAGACCTCTTGGGAGCATGGGTCTTATATAGGGCCCTTCTCCAAAGATATAAAGGACTGCTGAGGATAATGTCACTACTGAGATGAATGCCAGTGCTTTACGGTATCGCAACCTGCCCCTCTTTCCAGCACGTGTATCCACTTTCCCTGACCTCAGGCCGATTCCCTACCTACTTGTCATAATGTGAATGTTACAGCCCTGCTTACAGAGTTCTGAAGCTGACATCAGATTCACAAGAGAGAATGTGTGGTAAAGAATTAAGTTAGAAGGCCTGGGACTATCATTATTAGAAAAGCCTGATAGGAAGGGTGGCCCTTTACTGGCATCTGGGAAATTGATAGGTACCTGATAAGGGTGGTTCACTGTGCCTAGACTTTATGAACAGTGCAGTTCATGCTGTCTGTCTTTTCCCCTGAGAGTCTGGAATTGTGAAATATTTAGCATAGTATGCGATGTGACCATATTCCAATAAAAATTTAGGGTGCTAAGTCTCTATTGAGCTTTCCTGAGAGACTTTGAAAATGTTGTCTCAAGTCATTTTTGGAAAAATTAACTGTTATGTGACTCTCCTCTTGCAAGTTTGTGCCCGATTTCTTCTAGACATCTCCCCATGTGCCTTTTCCCTTTTCTGATTTTGCTCTGTATCTTTTTACTGTAGTGAGCTGTAACTGTGAATATGGCCACATGCTAAATTCTGTGATTAACTCTATTGAATTACCAAACCTGAATGTATTACTTTGTCAACAAAGGTCCGTCTAGTCAAGGCTATGGTTTTTCCAGTAGTCATGTACAGATGTGAGAGTTAGACTATAAAGGAAGCTGAGTGCCAAAGAACTGATGCTTTTGAACTGTGGTGTTAGCAAAGACTCCTGAAAGTCCCTTTGACTCCAAGGAGATCCAACCAGTCCATCCTCAAGGAGATCAGTCCTGGGTGTTCATTGGAAGGACTGATGTTGAAGCTGACACTCCAATACTTTGGTCACCTGATGCGAAGAACTGACTCATTTGAAAAGAACCTGATGCTGGAAAAGATTGAGGCAGGAAGAGAGGGGGACAACAGAGGAGGAGATGGTTGGATGGCATCACTGACCCAATGGACATGGGTGTGGGTAGACTCCAGCAGTTAGTGATGGACAGGGAGGCCTGGAGTGCTGTGTGATTCATGAGGTCACAAAGAGTCAGACACAACTGAGCGACTGAACTGAACTAAACTGAATATGTCTTTAGGGACCCCTCAACAAAGGGACCTGATAGAAAAGAACAAGCCTGCAAATATAACCCATATCAGCTATTCAGAAAAGTCGACTGAGTTTTGCCAAATATACAATAGTGAATTAATATAATTGAAACTAATATAATGTTGTATGCCAATTATTTTGCTGTTGTTGTTGTTTAGTTACTAATTGTGTCTGACTCTCTTGTGACCCCATGGACCGTAGCCCACCTGGCTCCTCTGTCCATGGGATTTCCCAGGCAAGAATACTGGAGTGGGGTGCCATTTCCTTCTCTACAGGATCTTCCCCACCCAGGGATCAAACATGGGTCATCTGCATTGGCAGGTGGGTTCTTTACCCCTGAGCCACCTTAGAAGTCCTGTGTCAATTATACATCAAAAAATGAAAAAGAAAAACCAAGTCCTCCATTTAAAAATATACATTGAAGTAATATAATGGCTTAAAGAATGAAGTAATATAATAGCTTAAAAGAGAAGACATACTAGCAAAGCAAATTACTTAAGAAAAATATCCAGATAACCCAGAGAAAAATAAGAAAAAATATAAAATAAAAACAAGACTACTTGAAAATATTTAAGAAGGTATTTTATCAAGAAATCCTCAAAATAGATTAATCAGAGAAAAATAAAAAGCTCCCAGAAAGTAAACATGTAATTGAATAATTTAAAAAATGCTTATTTTGAAAGCATGTTTAAAATGCCTATGTTAAGTCATTATTTCTTAACATAGAGAAAATAACAAAGAAATTTGGAGGAAGTAATCGGACACAGATAATAAATGCAGGTGGTTCTAAGTCTTGTAAATTCCAAAATGAGAGAGAGGAAAATAGAGAGGAATAAATTTTCAGGGAAAATGGAAGCAAAGTTTCCAGGGTAGAAAAGAATCATGGATCTTCATATTAAGATGTTCATAGTGAACATAACAAAAAAAGAAAGATTGAGAGACAAACATACTATCATGAAATTTCAGAGCACCAAGGATGAAGAAATAGTGTTAAAAGGTAGCAGAGAGGAAGAAAAAGTGCCAGCTATACAAGAATGTGATTTAGACTGGCATCTGATATCTCATTAGCAAAATTAAATTCTAGAAGACAAAAAAGCAGATCTCCCAAATTTTTAATTAAAATTATTTTTAATCTTGAATTCTATACCCAAAATATTAATAAAAGAGGTAGACAAATTGTGTCTTCCCTGAAATGCAAGAATCAATTAACTATTTCGGGATTAACCTGAACAAAAGGAAGCAGAAAAACAAGAAAAGGAAAATACTCACTGAAATGAATGATGAAACTAACCCAAGAATCCAGTAAAAAGAGTCCTAGAGATGGCACTTTTATAAAGTACCTGCCATAATTAGATTAGAAAATCACTGGATAAAAAAAAAATTTTTTTAAGGTGACCTGAAAGAACAGTGAAGTAGATGGCAAGAAACATAGAGCATTAGTAAAACTTTTGGTACAGATGTTATGAACAGTAAGGCATATATTTTTTCTCCCAATAAGAAGAAACACAAGAAAAAATGTAAAACTGTGTAAGGTACTTATGGTACAGATACGCAGAAAAGTAAAATAAAGTATTTGAAAATGAATAATGTATAAGGAAAGAAAATCCTTTTGGTCTGTTTTATATTGGAATTTTGATGGTTTTAGCATACGAGGTTGCTTTGAGGTGAATCACATTTCTATGGCCCTAGTATGTAAATATCATATATTGTTCTTCAAATTTTGGAATAGACCTAGAAACAAAGCATGAGAGATTTCAAAATGATTATAGGATAAACAGTAGTGGGACAGCATAGTGAATATGTTCACTGATGAATTTCAGGCATTACAATTCTTTCTGGTCATAAATAGCTACACAGTAAGCATTTTCGATTGAATGAATAAAACTAGATATAAAAGAAGTATACAAAAACCATAATTGCTTACAAAGTAGAACACTCTACAATATTTTGATAAATGAGATTTAAAGGAAAACAGCAAACTAGAAAGCAATTGCTATGGATTGAATGTTTGTGTACTCCCAAATTTTGTGTGTTGAAATTCTAAACCCCAATTTGATGGTAATAGTAGATGGGCCATTGGGAGGTGATGAAGTCATTGAAGGGAAATCTTCATAAATGGAATTTTTGTCTTGTAAGAAGAGAAATGAAGATCCTCCCAGCATCAGAACTATGAGGATAAATGTTTGTTGTTTAAGCCACACAGTCTCTGGTATGGGCTTCCCTGGTGGTTCGTTGGTAAAGAATCCACCTGCAATGCAGAGATACGGGTTCAATTCCTGGGTCAGGAAGATCCCCTGGAGAAGGAAATGGCAACCTGCACCAGTCAATATTCTTGCCTGGGAAATCCCATGGACAGAGGATCCTGGCATGCTGCAGTCCCTGGGATCACAAAAGACTTGGACATGACTTAGCAACTAAGCAACAGTCTATGGTATGTTTGCTATATTGTCTCAAAGTGACTAAGACAGCAATGAAAGAAGACATTACACCAAAATCTCCAGACCCAGGGAAGTCTGTATTCATGAGGAAATGTTTGGCTTTGTTTACCTTTATAAGTAAAGAAGAGAAGAAAATTGGAGAACAGAACAAAATAATTGAATACACACGTTAAGATAGTTGGATGACATGGATGGGAGGGAGGTAGGGTGGGAGGAAGCTCAAGGAGGGAATGCATGTATATTATAGTTGATTTATGTTCTTTGGCAGAAATAAATGCAACATTGTAAAGCAATTATCCTCCAATTAAATATTTTTTAAAAGTTGAGTACATAATAAAAAATAATATTAAGAAAGTATATAATAAAATCTAAAATTGTTAAAAGCAAAACAATAGGACAAAGTCAAAGTAAATACAAAGGCTACTTTTTGAAAGACTAAGGAAAACAGATACACAAGATTAAAAATGATAGGAATAACCAGGAGGTTATATCTTAACACAAAATGTTAAGATAATTATAAAAGAATATTGCATGAACTTTATGGTCGCACATTTGAAAACCTGCAGAAAATAGATAGCTCCTGGCAAAATATAAATGATCAATGTTTACAAGAGAATGCCAAAGAAAACCAAAAAGGCAAAAATACACACAACTAGCAGACACTATGGCCTAAAAAGTTGACTAAATAGCTACCAATGAAAAAAGCTATATAAGAAGACATTGTTATATGTGTCAGTTGCTGAATACAGCTTGTAAGTGTGTCAGATACAGAACTGGGGATGTCATTCTAGAAACTCTGTCCCCACAGAAGACTAAGAAAAGAAGCAAGGTTTAGCATGCAGAACATGAATTCAGAGAACTGGAGGCTGAGGAAGAGCTTCTCCTATAATCCTGGTGAAAAGGGGAAAGTTGGTAGTCACTCGGTTGTGTCCGACTCTGTGCAACTCCGTGAATTTTAAACTCAGTAGGCTCCTCTGTCTATGGGATTCTTCAGGCAAGAATACTGGAGTAGGTTGTCATTCCCATCTCCAGGGGATCTTTCCAACCCAGTGATCAAACTCAGGTCTCCTACATTGCAGGCAGATTCTTTACTGCCTGAGCCACTAGGGAAACCCTATATTCCTGATAAAGATGGCAAAATGAAACATCTAAGTACCCTGGGCAAAAAAAAACCCAGCTGTTCTGTAGGAGTTTGGGAAGAAACTGCCAGATTTAACTGCTTGAGCTCTAGACTCTTGCTCAGGAACGGTGATGGCAATTTCCAAAACCTGCTGGTTTATGGGGCTAATTCTATTAGGCTGAGTAGCTTCACTGCCACTGAGCTTAGGAGAAGAAAAGGTAGCTGATAGCACTGAATATGGTTTGATCTAAAAGTCAACATACTGGGCTTCCCTGGTGGCTCAATGGTGAAGAATCCACCTACTATTGCAGGAGACATGGGTTCGATCCTGGTCTGGGAAGATCCCATATGCCGCAGAGCAACTAAGCCTGTGCTCTAGTGGCTGGGAACTGCAACTACTTAAGCCAGGGCGCCCTAGAACCCGTGCCCCTTAACAAGAGAAGCCACCACAATGAAAAGCCCAAGCACCACAGCTACAGAGTAGCTCCTACTCGTCACAACTAGAGAAAAGCCCTGTATAGCAACAAAGACCCAGCACAGCCAAAAAACATAAATAAAATTATTTTAAAAATAAATAAAAGTCAACATACAGGACAGATAAAATGAACGCCTTTTATTCTCATGCTCTGTAAGACTAATTGTTAAAGTTTTTCACATCAACATACTCCAAATATGACAATTTCCACTTATGACTACAAAAAAACTTTTATCAAAAACATTTTCATGACTTACATTGTTATTTGATGCAATTACTGGGCATTCATTTGTATTTCAAAAAGAAATTTTCTATAAAGGTTTTCTTTATTAGTGTTAAAAATCAATTTAGACTACAAAAGCAGTGACTCATATTTTATTTTGATATTACTTGTCAGTTCAGTTGACAATTGAGTAGCTTTTAAAAAGTAATTGATGTTAGTGCTTTAGGAATTGAAATATTATGGACAGATCATGTGAGAGAAAGTGAAGTGGTGTTTGCCTTTCATTAGTATCTATAAATGGAAAAAGAAAAGTAGAATCTGAAGGTGGTACAAACTCTAGTATATGAGTATATAATAAAGTCAAAATCTTTTGAAAAATAATAGCAATCTTTTCAACAGAATTAACTTTTTCACATGGTATCACGTTTTAAATTCACAAAAGAAAAATAATCATTCAGAATAATTATGAACATTTATGCATTCACTTAAGTAATTAATATATAGGTAATTCCAATTTTCCAGGGTTAGTAAGTTTCAGTAAAACTTTAGAAAAATGAAGCAATTTCAGTTTAGTGTAAGAATTCAATTGTTTCTTCCAACTTTAAAAATGTTCTATTATAACCAATTTGTTTCACACTTAAACAGTGACATGGAATGACTCTATCAATTCTTTTTAACCCATAACATATAAACCTTTTTATTCATTTGGACCCTTAGGATGAAAACACCCTTTGCCACCTGCTTAACAATACCTCCTTATAGGGGACATTAGAGGCTTCCCTGGTGGCTCAGCAGTAAAGAATCTGCCTGCAATGCAGGAGACCTGGGTTTGATCCCTGGGTCAGGAAGATCCTCCAGAAGAGGGTATGGCAACTCACTCCAGCAACTCTTCCCATGGATACGGGAGCCTGACAGGCTACAGTCCATAGGGTCGTACAGAGTCGGACACAACTGAAGTGACTAAGTAGCAGCAGCAGAGGATATTAGAGTGTTGTGATTAAGTATGTGGGTTCTGGATTCAGCATGCCTGCTATAAAATTCTGACTTTGTCCCTTCCCAACTATGTGCTAATTACTTAACATCTTCAAGCTCTAGTTTTCTCATCTCTAAAGTGGAAATAATAATAGTTGGAAGAATTGAACAAAATAACCTATGAGAAACACTTAGGAAAATGCCTTGCAAATAGTAAGTACCAAATGAATACTAGTTATTACCATGGAAAGAATGCCATGTCTATGTTTAGAGGACCCCATGGGAACATGACAGGACTACAAAACTCTGCCTCCAAACAGCTTTTGTCTGCAATTAAAGGCCACATGGTACACTGAATAATATACTGGATTTTATAAATACATTGGAATCTGTCTCTTACAAACTATGTGACTTTAGAAAACCTATCTAAAATAGCTACACAGTTTACTTTACTGAAAAGATCAAAGTGGATCATATACAAGAACCACATAGGTTCATATATATATCAATAGGATTGAATAGAATTGTTCCCAGTCAGGTTTACATCTTTGGATTAGGGCAATATTTCTAACTTTATTTTTTTTAAGCTGAGGAATTCCCCATTCAAATGAATTTTTACAAAGCTCCAGCTTTACTTAGATCACCCTAAGACATTAGTAACTTGATTGAAGTAGACTGATTTAGCTCATTTTTTGCTTTTTGAGTCTCTATGGAGAGAGGAGCCTGGTAAGCTACAGTCCATGGGGTCACAAAGAGTCGGACACGACTGAGTGATAAGAAGAAGAAGAAAGTTTTCTCTAGCTTTATGACATATTCTTTATAAATCAGCTCTCGTACTATATTTTCTGTAAGAAGAAAGCATCTAACAAAATATATTAGTCTCAGGGTCCAGTGGAGTAAAACAAACCAAAACCCCAACCAAGCGGTGTCATAAAGGGAATGTAATAGAAAGAAATAGTTACCTAGCTATTATAAGGCCAACACATGAAAACCACAGAATATGGATTACCAAGAAATAGTATCTTCAGAAAGAAGCTACCACACAAAAACTGGGAAAACAGAAACAAAGTAGGAGTATTCAGAACCTAAAAGCATAGATGTATGGATCTATGGAACTGAGCTTGAGTCCTATGGGTGGAACCCACCTGGCTGCTGATGGCTCTTATGAAGGACCAAGATGAATATGGGGTGGGAGTCTTGAAAATAGCTGGAAGCTGAAACCAATTCCTGCTGCTGTGGCAACACTCCATTGCTAAGAAACACTGCCAAGCTCAGCAAGAAACACACAAAGGAGGAAGTCCCTTGTCTCCTCCTTCTGCCTCTCCTCTTGTCTTCTTCAGATGAAATACAGTCCCAGGCTGAGTTAGAGAGAAGGTATGAAAGAGTGAATCTGTAGCTAAGAGATAACAGCTAAACAATGTGCACACAGAATTAGTTATCTTTTACTTCTTTACATTCTGGTTTTGCAACACCTTGTTTATATTTGCTACTTTGACAGATTATGTTTCTATTACATTTGGAGATGTCACTCATCCACGAGACTCAGTTCAGTACAGTTGATATGAGTACAATGAACACTCATAGAGTGACTGTTATTTTTAACCAGTCAGATGTTGATGTTATAAAGGTGACTATGATGCAATTTTGTTCTTGTAAACTGGATCTGTAAACTGATGTTTTTAGTGCAAAAAAATACAAACACAATGATTACCTGGCTATTAATAGGCCAGAAGAGGAACAATCTGTCACGTCTCTGGCAGGAAAGAATAATATTTTAAAAGACATGAGAAAAGGATGCTTGAGTGGAAGTTGAGTTTAATCTTGACAGATGAGGACAGGTGCAGAGGTGATGGCCTGGACAATTAGTTTTATTAGAGCATAGACTGTAACCTAAGGAATGAGAAGACTGGAGATATAGACAGGGGATTGTGCCTTATTTCTACGTATAACTACAATCATTTGTGTGATGTCAGATACATATTTAAGCACTCAATAAACACTTGGACAGACAACATGGGGAGTAGTGGGTGGATGTGGAGTACATCTCTCTCCACTTATACAGCAGGAATACACCTTCAGACACAGAAGTGCATGCACAACACAAACTGAGAGTGGACAGGAGTACCTGGCCAGTAGAAGAGAACACATAGAACCATGCAAAACTCGGTAGGATGAAGGAACTCAGGGGAAAAACAGGAGTGTTAGAAGCACTGGACCTCCTTTCAGCAGGTGGGGGAACTGAAGCACGGGTCCAGCCCCCACATCGGGGCAATTGTCTGAGTCAGAGGAGAAACATTTAAGGCTGAGAGTGAAACAGCAGATCTGTGGCAGCCAAATGGAATGAGCATCAGACAGTCCTTGCCACAGCACATATACCCTGGACAGGGATGCAGGTCCTCTAGAAGGCACAGCGGTTGGGAGCTTGAGTCTAGGGATTGTGAGCAATCCCAGGGTGAGGGCAACTGTTGACTGCAGAGAGACGAATCAAGCGGATACAAAGAAGAAGATTGTGGTGGGAAATGCCTGTGGAGGAAAGCCAGGCAGCCACAGAAGCAAGGCGATACTGCTGAGTCACGGGTAGGAGGTGAAGCCATCACCATAGCCTCTCTCTCCCCACATGCCAGCATTGGCACCTGAACAACAGAGAGGCTGGCCCATCAAACGCCTGTTGCACTGAACTACAGAGTAGGACCCCAGGCAAGGGAGCTCTCTAAGTGCCTGAATGGGTTGAATTATGGAGAAAGACTGCCAAAGAGGTCTTCTGATTGCCAGCTACAAGAGACTTGAAAAAACACTCTAATAAGGCCATAACTCCTGTGGCTGAGGCAGTCTGTGTCCCTGAACACTTGGAAGCACCAGGGTCCCTGAAATCCAAGCAGCTATGCCACATTCACACTCAGCCCTCACTGGGGCAGAGCTGCCACAGGCAAAAAAAGTCTTGCATCTAAACATGCAGGGTTGCTTTGGTCCTGTCCAACTCTTTGTAATCTGTGAACTGTGACCTGCCAGGCTTCTCTGTCAGGGGTTTCTCCAGGCAAGAATACTGGAACATATTGGTCAATACTGGTTGTCATACTCTCCTAGACCACTATATTTCCTTCTGCCTTAACCACCAACTCCCCTGAGTACCTGGTGCTGCCAGACCCCCTGCAATGCAAGCAGCTGCACCACCTCCATACCTGGCTCTCGCAGGGACAAACCCATGTCCACCAGGGCAGCATCAGGAGCAAACCCCAGTGGACAACCCACATGCAGAGGTGGAAATAAAACCACAATTGAAACCCAGGAGCAGCGTAGCTAAGGAATAAGACCCAAAACCTTCCCACTAGCTGTATAAGCTGCAGATTAAATCCACATGATCAACTAGCCAGACTCTGTGTCTATGGACTGTATAAAAGGACATTGAGAGCTCCCACAAAAGAAAATGCACTAGTTCTGATAGCTGTAGATAATGGAGGCAAGAACACACAGGAGTAAGACCAGATTAGAATCTGAGCTGCCCCCACAGTAGGTCCAGAGACCAGCACAGTGTTGGAGGTCATCCTATGGAGGTGAGGTGGAATGTGACTCCCAGCGAGGGAAAGGACTTGGACAGCAATGACTCAAGAAAAACATTTATTATTCTTTTGTTTTGACTTGTTCTGTAGAGTCTTTTGGATTTGTTTCTATTTTCTTTTTTTTCCTCCCCCGCCCCCAACAACCCCTGCTGCTGTAGTTGTTGATTTTATTGGCACTATGAAATCTAATTAAGCTTTTGAGGTGTCTTTTTTTTTCCAATCACACTTTTTATTGCTGTTATAAACCCCTGCTTCTATGTTGGGCTTTTGCAGTTCTATGAGTTTTCCTTTTTTTTTCTTTTTTTTTATTTTAATTTTTATAAAACCTATTACCATTTTGTCTACATTTATTCCTTTGTTTGCTTTTCCTTCTGTTCTTTTCCCCTTGCAGTTAATCTTTAATGTATAAAAATCTTCTTTGTCTACCTCTATTTAACTTTGCATATCTATTCTTTCTTTCCTTTCCTCTTAACATATGTGTTAGTTTTGTTTTCATTGCTTTATTCCCCACATGGTACCTTGCTTTAGTTTTGTTTTCCAGTTTGTGCTTTAGTTAGTTTTGTTCTTAACTGATAGATATAATTTTTGGTTTTATAAAACCTATTACCATTTTGTCTACATTTATTCCTTTGTTTGCTTTTCCTTCTGTTCTTTTCCCCTTGCAGTTAATCTTTAATGTATAAAAATCTTCTTTGTCTACCTCTATTTAACTTTGCATATCTATTCTTTCTTTCCTTTCCTCTTAACATATGTGTTAGTTTTGTTTTCATTGCTTTATTCCCCACATGGTACCTTGCTTTAGTTTTGTTTTCCAGTTTGTGCTTTAGTTAGTTTTGTTCTAAACTGAGAGATATAATTTTTGGTTTCCTTCCTTGCCATGTCAATCTATTGTATTTTATTTTTGTTGGACTGTTTTGATTTTGCTTATGAGTGTGTATGTATATATGTATATTCCACTATTTTAATTATTATTTGCCTGATATTTTAACTGCCATTTGTATGAGGTTCATCTTTGGTTTCTCATTTTTGGATATTTGTGTTAACCTCACTTAATGCCACTTCTGGAATCTTCATTCTTGACCAGGATCAAGCCCTGAGCCTTCGGAGTGGGAGCACTGACTCCAAGACCATAGACTACCAGAGAACTAACCCTAGGAAATATCAGATAGTGACAACTCACACAAAGGAAACCACTTGAATATGAGACCTAGCATCACCTGACCACCAGTATAGGATCCCTCACCTAAACAACAGACAAAACAAAAATGCAAACCCAATCATCAGCAGACAAGATTACCACCTCACTCAGCCTTGCCCATCAGAGGAATAACAACAAAAAAAAAAAACCAACTCATCACAAGTCTCACCCTATAGGAAGCTTACACAAACCACTGGACCAACCTTAGGAGGGCAGAAACCAAAAGGAAGAAATAATTCAACCTTGAAGCCTGGGAAAAGGAGACCTCAAACACAATAAGTTAAAAAAAAAATAATGAAAAGACAGAGAAATACTACACAAATGAAAGAACAAACTAGAATCACAGAAGTCCAAATAAATGAAGAGGATATAAGCAAACTCTCTGAAAAACAATTTAGAATAATGATAGTAAGGATGATCAAAAACATTGAAAACAGAATGGAGAAAATGCAAGAATAAATTAACAAAGACATAGAAGAATTAAACAATAAGCATACAGAGACAAACAATTACTGAAATTAAAAATGCTCTAGAAGGAATCAATAGCAGAATATTTGAAGTAGAAGAACGAATCAGTGAGTGGGAAGATAAAATGGTGGAAATAACTTCTAAAGAGCAGAATAAAGGAAAAATAATGAAAAGAACTGAGGATATTCTCAGAGACCTCTGGAACAATATCAAACGCACCAACATTCGAATTGTAGGGGTCCCAGAAAAAGAAAGAAAGAAAGCCAATGAGGAAATTTTGAAGAAATTATAGCTGAAAATTTCCCCAACATGGAAAAAGAAATCAAGTCCAAAAAGCTCAAACAGTCCCATACAGGATAAACCCAAGGAGAAATATGCCAAAACACATACTAATCAAACTAACAAAGACTAAACACAATGAATATTAAAACCTGCAAGAGAAAAGCAACAAGTAACATACAATGGAAACCCCATATGTTTAACAGCTGATCTTTCAGCAGAAACTCTGCAGGGTAGAAGGGAATGGCAGGATATATTTAAAGTACTGAAAGGGGAAAAGCTAGAACCAAGACTACTCTATCTGACAAGGATCTCATTCAAAATTGATGGAGAAATAAAAAGCTTTTCAGACAAGCAGAAGTTAAGAGAATTCAGTAACACCAAACCAGCTTTATTGCGACCCCATGGACTGTAGCCTACCAGGCTTCTCCGTCCATGGGATTCTCCAGGCAAGAATACTGGAGCTGGTTGCCATTTCCTTCTTCAGGGGATCTTCCCAATCCAGGGATCGAACCTGGGTCTCCCGCATTGCAGGCAGATGCTTTAAACTCTGAGCCACCAGGGAGCCCACAACAAATGTTAAATGGACTTATATAGTCAAGAAATACAAGAAAACAGATCTACAAAATCAAACCCCAAACAATTAAGAGAATGGCAATAGAAACATATATATCAATAATTACTTTAAATGTAAACAGATTAAATGCTGCAACCAAAAGGCACAGACTGGCTGAATGGATTCAAAAACAAGACCCATATATATGCTGTCTACAAGAAACTCACTTCAGACCTCAAGACAGATATAAACTGAAAGTGAGAGGATGGAAAAATATATTCCATGCAAATGGGAAGCAAAAGAAAGCTGGAGTAGCAATCTTCATATCAGACAAAATAGACCTTAAAATAAAGAATATTACAAGAGATAAGAAAGGACACTACATAATGATCAAGGGCTCAGTCCAAGAGGAAGACATAACAATTGTAAGTATCTATGCATCCAACACAGGAGCACCTCAATACATAAGACAAACACTAACAGATTTAAAAGGAGAAACTGATAGTAACACAATAATAGTAGGAGACTTTAACACCCCATTCACACCAATGGACAGATCATCAAAACAGAAAATTAATACGGAAACACAAGTCTTAAATGATACATTAGATGAGATGGATCTCATTGATATCTTTAGGACATTCCATCCAAATGTATGAGCAAGGCTGAGAGGAGCTACCCATGCCCAAGGGCAGGGGTGGTAGCCGAGAGGAGCTACCCCGCATCTTAGGTAAGGAGCAGCAGCTGTGCTTTGTTGGAGCAGCCATGAAGAGATACCCCATGTCCAAGGTAAGATAAACCCAAGTAAGATGGTAGGCACTGAGAGAGATTATCAGAGGGCAGACAGACTGAAACTACAATCAGAGACAACTAGCCAGTCTGATCACACGGAGCACAGCATTGTCTAACAAAATGAAACTAAGCCATGCCATGTGGGGCCACCCAGATAGCCGGGTCATGGTGGAGAGGTCTGACAGAATGTGGTCCACTGGAGAAGGGAATGTCAAACCACTTCAGTATTCTTGCCTTGANTTTTGGAACTATTATAAAATTACCACTTGCAAAATTGGTTCTTTGAGATTTGGTCATGTATAACTGTGACATGGCATGGCTGTTTGAGTAAAAAAAAAAAATCAAGATTTTTGCACATAGGCTTGTTTTGAAAGAGTTTTAAGGAAGCATGGAATCGTCAGCATTTGAGGAAATGGAGCATAAAGGATTTTAAGGAATGTAACTTTGATCTGTGTGTACCCTTCACGTTTTCAAGAAAGGCGAAAAAGGAAAATAATTATTTTGAAAGTGTTTTTTGCTTGCTGTTTCTTTGATTATGCCATCAGTCTAGGCTGAGAGTGTATGAACAATAGTGTATATAAGCTTTTAAAAAGAATTACCAAGAAACTATTTAAATATCTCACCCATTCTGCCATGCAGATTCATCTAGCATTCATAAAATTGAGCATCTCTGTCTTCTCCCTGTAAGACTGGACTGGAATTCTGAGGATGATCTTTGTCACAATCTTTTGCCAGAGGCATCCTAGTTAAAATTCTGTCATGCAGAAGCTGATTCTGTCAATGTTTGGCAAATGCACAAGCCTTAACCAAAGTTCCACCCTCCCACCTCTACCTGCAGCAGCTGTGATTATCAGGGACATAGATTACCATGGTTCCTGGCCTTGGTGACAGGAGTCACTTCTTAGTTTTCTGAAGCGTGGTGATGAACCTCAGAGCCAGAGCAGCATTTCCTGACTTTCTCCTCTGGCTATTTCAGCGAGCATAGTAAGCACTTAATTTCCTGTAATAAAGCTCTTCCTGGTAGAAATACTTACAGTGATTTCTGTTTTCCTTCTCTGAACATGAATAGATAGAGTATTTTTCATGTTAATTGCCCTTTATATTTTCCTGTTCATCAAATGCCTGTTCATAATCATTGCCCATTTTTTATCTTATTGGGCTTTAAAATTAATTTTTAAAATAGCAATGTTTCATTCCTTTTGTTCTACTTCTTTTCCCTCTGGCTTTTTTAAACTTTGCTAATGATTTCTTGTCATACTAAAATGTTCATTTTTATGTATTAAATTAGGTATTGTTTTTCTCTGTGGCTCCTGATTTCCTCTAAATGCTTAGAAATATGTTCCTCATTCCATATTATAAATATATTTACTTATGGTATTTTTCATACTACTTTATTTTTTAATATTTACAAAATTTGGAAATTATTTTTATGTGTAGTATCAAATAGGGTTATACATTTATCTTCAGCTTCCAGATTAACAACAGCATGTGAGAGCCACAGTTGTTTGTATGCTGGAGTTTATAACATGTAGAAGGAAATGTTGAATAACACAAAGGCTGGAAGGGAAAAATGAAAGGATATTATTGCAAGAAATATATGCTCAAGGTAAAGCGGAATATTCCTTAGAGGTAGATAAGTAAAAGATGTACTCCATAAATGCTGACTCAAACAATAAAAATAACAAAATACTAAGTAATAATTAATAAGCAACAAAGAAAAAGAGAGAAAAAGGACAGGCCTCCAATCTATGGTATTTTGTTATGGCAAACTAAGCACACTATCTTTTTTGAAGACACCTGAGCAGACTAAGGCTGGTATCTTCTAAAAACTTACAGATAACATCATACTTAATGTTTAAAGACTAAGTTATTTTCCCCTTGTCATGTAATGAAGCAAGAATTTCTGCTCTCATTACTCTTAAATAAGCATTGTTCTGGAGGTTCTAGCATATGAAGCAGGCAATAAAAGAAATAAAAGGCATCCAGGTTGTAACAAAATAAGTCAATCAGTCTTTATCCACAAACAACGTGATCATGTATGCAGAAGATTCTATGGAATCTATAAAATATAAATAGAAGTAATGCATCAGTTTAGCAAGATATTGTCTACATTTATTAACTAGAATTTCTCTGAAAAGAGAAGTTGTCTCTTCTCACTTAGTCAGTCAATAGTTGTTTATTTATTTTAACATGAACTCATGAACACCTATTTTATAAGTTGGGTTATAACCCGATATTGTTATTTTTTGTTGCTGTTGCTCAAATTGTACAGCTTTGGACACTGAGGGGCTCTTTTTAGATCATGTATGCAGAAGATTCTATGGAATCTATAAAATATAAATAGAAGTAATGCATCAGTTTAGCAAGATATTGTCTACATTTATTAACTAGAATTTCTCTGAAAAGAGAAGTTGTCTCTTCTCACTTAGTCAGTCAATAGTTGTTTATTTATTTTAACATGAACTCATGAACACCTATTTTATAAGTTGGGTTATAACCCGATATTGTTATTTTTTGTTGTTGTTGCTCAAATTGTTCAGCTTTGGACACTGAGGGGCTCTTTTTGGCTGCTCAAATTGTTCAGCTTTGGATTCTGCTGCTGCTGCTGCTAAGTCACTTCAGTTGTGTCCAATTCTGTGTGATTCCATGATGGCAGCCCACCAGGCTCCCCCGTCCCTGGGATTCTCCAGGCAAGAACACTGGAGTGGGTTGCCATTTCCTTCTCCAATGCATGAAAGTGAAAATTGAAACTGAAGTTGCTCAGTTGTGTCCGACTCTTCGTGACCCCATGGACCGCAGCCTACCAGGCTCCTCTGTCCATGGGATTTTCCAGGTAAGAGTACTGGAGTGGGTTGCCATTGCCTTCTCCGTTTGGACACTGAGGGGCTCCATTCCTCTCTCCCTCCTCCATAGTTTAAAAGGGAGCAAGGAAGGAAGGAGCAGAGGGAAAGAGGAAGGGAAAAAAAGAAAGAGGGAGAAAAAGAAATATTAGAGACATACTAAAAGGTTCCTTCAGAGAAACCTGGCTGTCATTATCTACAATATATTTACTTACTTCTTCAGTCCTATTATACATGTAACTTAGATTCAGAATTACTTAAATCATATTCTTTGAGAAACAACTTTACCAGCCAAAGTGTTTGTGTAGTTCTTTTTGTCTGTAACCTTACAATATCTACTTAAAATACTGTTTGACAACATTACAAAGGTCAGCCCCTTTCTTTCACATCCTCTTCTGTGTAATTGTGTCTACAATTGTATTACAGTTAGATTCATGTATCACCAACTGCATTCTGTTTAGGGTCCTTTTCAACATCACTACTGATTATTTTTTAATCCTGTAACATAAACGTCCTCTTGGCATACAGTTCTATGGGTTTGACAAATGTATAATCATGTTGTCTACCATACAGAATATTTCTATCACCCTCAAAATTTTATTGTGTGCTCCTTATAATCAACTCTTCCTTTGTCTTGCATCTGTTTTCACAGAGAATGTCATATGTACATGTAGACTATTTAGCTGCTTTATCTCACTTAGCAAAATGCACTTAAGGTTTATCCATTTTGTTATGTGAGGCAGAAGTTTACTAATTTTGGTTGCTGAGTAGAATTCCATTGCATAGATATAACTGTTTAACCACTCACCCATTGAAGGACAATTGCATGTTTTCAAGTTTTTGTGATTATGAATAAAACTGCTATAAACATTTGCATACAGATTTTGTGTGAACAAAAAATTTTAACTCCCTGGGTATATATCTAGCAACAGAATAGTTGGGTTTTTATGCTAAGTATATGTTTAGCTTTATAAGAAACTATTATATCATTTTTAGTTTTGATTAAGTCCAGAATATTATTTTTGTGGATTGTGATTTTAGAGTAATATCTAAAAACTATTTGCAAAACCCAAGATCATATAGACTTTTCCTAGAAATTTTGTAGTTTTACTGTTCACAGTTACAACTATAATTCCATTTTAGATAATTTTGTGTTAGATGTGACAGGTCAATTTAACCATTTTTTTTTTTTTAATGTGGTCATCCAATTGTTACAGCACGTTTTGGTGAAAAGACTATGCTTTATCTTTTGAATTGCCTTTGCACTATGTCAAAAATTATTTTGCTATTTTGTGTGGGATCTGTTTCTAGTCTTTCCATTCTGTTCCACTGATCATTGTTCCACTGATCTGTTCTGTTCTTTCACCAGTACTCTGTTCTTTCCTTCATCACTCTAGTTTACATGTAGTCTTGAAATCAGGTGTAAAAGTCATCTAATCTATTTTGATCTTTTTCAGAATTGTTTTGACTATTCTGTTGCTTTGTCTTTCTGTTTAAATTTTATATCCAGCTTGTAAATATTTTAAAACTGGGTTTTAATAAGCATTTCACTGAACCTATATTTTAAATTGAGAAGGATTCACATCATAGCAATACTGTATCCTCAATCCATAAACAGAAGATGTTTCTCTATTTATTTAGGTCTTCTTTGATTTCTTTCACAAATGGCTTTTTAGTTTCAGCATATAGATTTAGTATGAACTTTTTTAGCTTTATTCCCAGTGAGTTTGAATTTTAGAGTAATATTATAAATGATATTTAAAATTTTTTAAATCCCAATTTTGCTGGTAATTAAGAATATGATTGACTTTCATATATTGAACTTGTATCCCAAGATCATTCTTTAAAAATGCTCATTAGTTCCAGAATATGTAGTGTATACTTTTTCTATTTTCCTATATATATTATCATGTATTTTAACATTGAAACTGGGTAGTTTAAAAAGTAAGAAACGGTGCTGTCTTCCAAAAAATTTTAGAGTTGGAAAAGAGATTACCCTATTAAAAAGTAAAATACAATCAAAATTCTAATCATGATAAAACTGTAACCTAACTGATGTTTTTAAACATATCTAAAGAAAACGTTAATAGATACGGCATTTAGAAAAGAAATAAGCTGAGAGAGCAGAGTGGTGATATTTATAGATGAGTAGTTAAATAGCAGATTTCAGGGAAGATGGACATTGAATCTTATGGACAATGTGTAAAGTTTCTGGTGTAGACAGGAATGGTTCATCATATGTGAATTTGGCCTGGATGAAACTACCTCCATTTGTCGGACTTCATTTCCTCCAAGCATGTTATTGATTATCATTTGGTTTCAGGTACTAAAGTCAGAGGGCTTTGGTTCTATCCAGCCCCAGCATTCAATAGTTAGGTGCAGGTTTTTCAATATCTTTGAGCTCCATTTTCCTCATTTGTAAAATGAAGCAAAGTATAATACTTACTTCCTAAAATAGATGTGAAAATTAAATCAGATAATACAATTCAGTATGTTAACCTGGGCATATAAAATGGACATGACAGATAGCTGAGTTTCCACTGTTCTTACTGGCACACCAAACTAACACCTGTCTTAAGAAGATGGCTAGATGAGAGATCCTGGCAGCCAGTGACAATGGAGTGTACTAGAGGCTATGAGAGCAGAGGGGGCTGGAGAGAAGAGTGCATCTTCCACGTGAGAGGACTGAGCAGTGGCAATTAGCCTCTTCTCACGGGGCTTCCCAG
Organism: Aepyceros melampus; assembly: GCA_006408695.1. Taxonomy (NCBI): domain Eukaryota; kingdom Metazoa; phylum Chordata; class Mammalia; order Artiodactyla; family Bovidae; genus Aepyceros; species Aepyceros melampus. The sequence goes on along the minus strand of SJXQ01003020.1, from coordinate 70,721 downwards.
GTACTCAAAAAGAAGCAAGTGGGTACCTACTTGTGCCTAGGACATCATCAACAAAGAATGGACTATCATAGCTATGAAGACTTACACCTTCTATAATATAAAGGTATCCTAGTAGGAAAACTTTTGCTAGAAAGACTAATGTGTCTTCTCCTTTCCCAACCCTGCAGATGCTGAAAGGAAGAGAGATATTGTGGGGCAAGAGGACAGAAAATGTCCTCTACCTGGCACTTTCTTTCCACCTGATACCTTGAAGGTACTGGCAGTGAGAAGGTGAAACTGAATTATTTATAAGATACAATTGATCAACTAGATTTTTAATATCTAAAAATGTATGCAGAGCTGTGTATTCTGCCTAAGAAAAGTAAACAAAACAATTTTGGAACAAAAAATAAAACATTTTCATATTTGTACTGTACAGAAAACAGACTGTGCAATTAACAGGTTTTTGTAGCTGGGAACAATTTTTTCTTAATTGGGAACACTTTTTTTTTTCTAACTTACTTTTTCATGTCAAGAAAAATGTTTACTTTTCCTTTCTTCATTTTAATGAAGTGTTAAAAGAATATATGTGAAGGTGAAGGTGAAGGTGAAGTCACTCAGTCGTGTCCGACTCTTTGCAACCCCATGGACTGAAGCCCACCAGGCTCCTCAGTCAATGGAATTTTCCAGGCAAGAGTACTGGAGTGGGTTGCCATTTCCTTCTCCAGAGGATCTTCCCAACCCAGGGATCGAACCCAGGTCTGCTGCACTGCAGGCAGACGCTTTAACCTCTGAGCCACCAGGGAAGCCCTAGATATATGTAAGATAGGAAGCATAATAATAAAAAGAACATCACAAACCAAGCTTCAGCTTAAGCGCTGTGTGTGAGTTACTCAGTCCTGTCCAACACCTTGCGATCCTATGGACTGTAGCCCTCCAGGCTCCTCTGTCCATGGAATTCTCCAGGCAAGAGTACTGGAGTGGGTTGCCATTCCCTTCTCCAGGTAATCTTCCCAACCCAGGGATTGAACCTGGGTCTCCTGTGTTACAGGCAGGGAGGTGACAAATATTTCCTACTAAGTGTTCTCACTTATAGTATGTACTTGTTTTCACTCTAGAGTAATCGTTCTCTTCAATTTGTTTTAATTTTTGTGTGTTGCAGACATTGTCTGTGCCCCACATACATCCTCTTGACAATCACCAGTCTTGTGAATGCAGAAGTCTTAATGCCAGTGTGTCTGCAACTCTCTGCCTAGAGGGCTTTTCTGGAGTGGAGAAGGCAGGCTAGTTGTTGTATAGAACTTGATTTTCATTCTTTTAAAATATTATTTAACACACACACATATACCTCTAAGTCATATATTGTTTAGTTTTGTGTTATCATAAATGTGATATCACACATTAGTAGTTTTTTGGGACCTGCTTTTTACATTCAGCATCATGTTTCTGAAGTTCATTTGTTCTGTATATACCTGTAGTTCATTCATTTTATGACTATTATACTGTTTTGTGACTACAACTTGAGTCAGCATAATTTTTAAAAATTCATCCTCCCACTGATGGACATTTGGGTTGCTTCCATATTCTTTCCACAATGAGTTGTGCAAGACTCTTAGGGAACTTGTGCAAAAATTATTGTATCAGAATACATGAGCATGTTTATTCCAAATTATATTCCAAAGTGGTTGTAGCACCTTATACTTCCTCTGGTATAAAAATTCCTATTGAATCAAATTCTCTGTAACATTTGGCCTTGATAGATTTCTTCATTGTTTCTTGGCACTACCTTCAATATGGGGGTGCTCCAGGTGGTGCTAGTGGTAAAGAACTCTCCTGCCAGTGTAGGAGATGTGAGAGACACAGGTTCGATCTCTGGGTCAGGAAGATCCCCTGGAGGAAGGCGTGGCAATCCACTCTAGTATTCTTGCTTGGAGAATCCCATGGACATAGGAGCACAGTAGGCTACAGTCCACAGGGTCACAAAGAGTTGGTCACAACTGAAGCGACTTAGCACAAATGCATGCACCTTCAATATATGTGAAGTTATCAGTATGTATGGATCTGTCTGCACTCATTGGAATAGTCATTGATTCATTTATCTGTTATCACACCAATAAGATGTTACATTTAATGTAGAGTATATTTTGTAGATTATCTTATCTTAACATATCTGGTAGAACAAGTTCCCCTCTTTTGTTTTTAAAGATTGACTTTACTATTTGCCAGTCTTTTTTTTTTTTTCAAAATTATTTCTCAAAATATATAAGAGTTTTTGTTTGTGGCTTTCTCGACCACAATTTTAATTTAGAAAATAGTGACTGTTTACAGGATTGAGACATATTATCCAGGAACATGTGATGCCTCTCTCTTTATTCTTCTTACATCTTCTGAGTTGTTCTGAGGTATCTAAATTTTGTCTATAGAGAGATCTTGTGTCATTCTAAGCCTTCCTTGGTAGCTCAGCTGGTAAAGAATCCACCTGCAATGCAAGAGACCCTGGTTCAATTCCTAGGTTGGGAAGATCCCCTGGAGAAGGGATACACCACCCTTTCTAGTATTCTTGGGCTTCCCTGGTGGCTCAGGCAGTAAAGAATCCATCTGCAATATGAGAGACCTGGGTTCCATCCCTGGGTTGGGAAGATTCCCTGTAGGGGGGCATAGTAACCCACTCCAGTATTCTTGCCTGGAGAATTGCCATGGACAGAGGGGCCGGGCAGGCTACAGTCTGTGGGGTCACAAACAGTCAGACATGACTGAGCGACTAACCACAGCACAGCAAAGGAATTCCTAAGCATTTTATTGTCTTCATTATTATTTTGAAAGTTACCCTCTTTAAAGTTCATTTCTATTTCATTGTTGTCGTAGTAGAGAATCGAATCTCTCATAAGCAGATGTTCACATTATCTGCAAATTATGACAGTGTTGTGTCTTACCTTATAATGCTTTTTATTAATTTCTTTTTGCTTCTGTGTAGTCTTTGTCAGGATTTCCAATAGTAAGACAAACACAGCAAGATTAGTAGATCTTCTTATCTAGTTTCTATCTTAAAGAGAACATATTAAAAGTTTTTTCATTACTTACAAAGTTTACTGCAGGTTTTACCAAGTTACCTAGTCAGTGCCACATACACGAAAACAAAAAAGAGGCATACAGTTTGGAAAGGAAGGTGGAGAAATGTATTTATTCACTAATAACATGAGAATGTACATAGAACTGACTGTTCTTTTCTAGTGGAAAATTAAACTTATTCTTTTTATTTAAAAAGAAATTTCTATTTTAAAAGAAGAGAGTTAAACCTGTAAGCTCTGATCTTAAAGAAAAAAAGGGGGGTGGGTGGAGAGAGGAAATTCTAAATAAATAGAAAGCTTACCTTTTGATTTCTTAAAGAAAATATTTTTTTCTCTTTTAAAATTCATTTCTAGATTCCTACCAGGAAGGAATGGAGAATTTCTCTACTACATTCATGTTACTGTTTTGAGAGATTATCTGCACAGAATCAAGGATGGCCATCAGACGGAACCAGACGGCAAGCTGTGATATTTTCCTATCCCTTTTGCATGAGACAAGTCATTTGAATATTTCTTGAAGTATTTAGAAATGATTGTATTTTCTGTACATCTAAAGATCCAATCTTAAAGAAAATATTTTTTTCTCTTTTAAAATTCATTTCTAGATTCCTACCAGGAAGGAATGGAGAATTTCTCTACTACATTCATGTTACTGTTTTGAGAGATTATCTGCACAGAATCAAGGATGGCCATCAGACAGAACCAGACGGCAAGCTGTGATATTTTCCTATCCCTTTTGCATGAGACAAGTCATTTGAATATTTCTTGAAGTATTTAGAAATGATTGTATTTTCTGTACATCTAAAGATCCACCATCTTTGTCCATTATTTTCTAATGAAAAATTAAATTTATGATTTCTAGTTAATAATTTCTGCTTAACATACAGAAAGGCTTAGCTCTCCTGGGAAACTTTTTATTGCTATAAAAACTTGAAGTATCTTTACAGCTTTTATTTTTTTTCAACATTGGTTGTAAAGAGTTGAAAATAGTATAAGCATTCTTTGTGTCTAAATAGACTTATGCCACACAAAGATATAAAAAGTGAGCTTAAACAGCTAAAACATTACCAGTGGGATTATCTAATATACCTAAAGCAACTTGAGATGTATTGTCAAAAACTGAGATTACATCAGCATGTAATGCCAAGTTGTCTGTGTTTAAAGCTCTTATTTATTTTTACCATATTTTATCAGTCTAAACAAATGCTTTTAATGTACTTGAACATAACTGAATTTTTCTCTACTATAGCACTTCAATTATTTAATAATTTTTATACCACTCTGGCAGAAAAGGCAATGGCAACCCACTCCAGTACTCTTGGCTGGAAAATCCCAGAACAGAGGAGCCTGCTAGGCTGCAGTCCATGGGGTCTCTAAGAGTTGGGTACGACTGAAGGAGTTCACTTTCACTTTTCACTTTTATGCATTGGTGAAGGAAATGGCAGCCCACTCCAGTATTCTTGCCTGGAGAATCCCAGGGACAGAAGAGCCTAGTGAGCTACCATCTATGCGACCGACTGAAGCGACTTAGCAGCACCAGCAGCATACCACTCTTGAAGTTTTCTATTTAATAACATTTCATTCTTTATATTTCAACTAAGATGTGAGATGTTTTTTGAGGACTGACAGAATCATATTTCTAAAGGGTTGCATTTACCATGTATTCTGACTATTCATTTTCAATTGCAAGCATAATCAATAGTCTAGTTTTTAAGATATGTTATGTAATAGAGAAGTAATTAGACTCTTTGAAATTTTTCTAGCTTTTGACTAATGAAAGTGACAACAAGAACAGATAATTAAATTTAAGCATATCCCATGACCTAACAAGTACTTTCCTGCATTTTTCCAAAAAGATTGCCCAGAAGGAGCTAATCTAAATTTTTACATTTTATTTAGAACTTATCTAAAATGTTGTTTAAAATAATGTCAATAAAAATAAAGTACATTTTATTTCTGCTCACTCTTCATTTTTACTATAAGAAAGCTTTATAACTTGGTAATTGAGAGGGTTCTGAGTCAGACTGCTTGGCTTTACCATTTCCAATTCTGGAAGCTTAGTCATGTTATCTGAGTGATTTGTACCTCTGGTTTCTTATATAGAAAAAGGAAATAATAACACGGTTTATTTCAAAAGACTATACTTTATGACATAATATATATTAGGGATTATAAAGTTGACACAGAGATAGCACCTAATTAGAATTAGGAACTTATTACTCTGAATTGACACAGAATATTTAGTTATACACTTGCCATATTCAACAATAACAACAACAAAAAAAACTCTTTAGGAAAACAATTCTTTAACACACTCAGTAAAGACTTGTTGAGAGTTTATAATCAGGAAATGTGCTAATGTTGAAGGAAGGATAAGAAGTGTTTCTGACCTAAAGGAGGTAACTGGACATAGGGAGACAAGTGAGGAGACAGCAAAAAATATATCAGATAGGTATTTTCAGAAGATATTATGAAACCAATTTGTGCATTTCCTCATTCCTAGAGAAGCACTAAATTCCTTCATGCTGATGAATGCTCCTCATGACTAGCAGAAACCTTCTGCAAAAATATGTATGTGACTGCATGTATGCCCCTTTCACCAAGATCACATATATACTGACCTCCCTCCCTGCCTTTTTGGAGCAGTTTCTCAGGGCTATTGGATATGCTGACTCCGGGCTATAGTCCTCATTTTGCCCCTAGATGAGTCAAATTTAACTCACAACTCTCATGCAGTGCATTCTTTTCAGCTGATAGTACTAAAGCATTTGTTCCATAGACTATAGAGAAATAAGTAGAAGGCCAGATGTGTCTGTAGGCCATAGTTTTTTGTTTTTGTTTTTGTTTTTTTCCTTGTCTGCAGTTTCTTGACTCCTGAGATAGACAGATCACATTTCTGGGAGTCATGGTTTTAAGGGAAGTCTTTCTGGAGAAGAGTATGACAGATATAGAAAACAGATTTAAATATAGAGCACAGATAATTCAGGTGAAAATGAGTGAAAGAATAATGTGCAAAGCATAAAATAGCATGTGCAAATAATAGCCACCTATAATAGCCACCAAAACTGAGTTCTTACTTTGTACTCTGCACTTCATAATTAGTTCATCTCAAGCCATGTGACATAGTCATTATTATGTCTATTTTGCAAAGAAGAAAATTGAGACTTAAGAAATTAAGCATCTTGCTATGGACACATAGATTATAAATACCAAAGGGGTGTTTTGAAACTGTTTCTAAGTGATTCCTGACATGAGCTCTTAAGCATTATATTACACTATCCGATCACATTTTTAGCTATTTAAAAAACAATGAACACTGTGGCCAAGGCATTGAATGTATTTCAGTTGATGGAAGAAATGGGGCAGGATCAATGCTTTATCATGACTTTGGAATTTATCCTGAGGGTGAAGGAAGAACTTACAGGATTTTAAGCAACAGACCTTTGTTTTAGAAAAATGATTCAAGCAACATGGTGGAGGAAAACTTGCTGACAATCAAGGCCCTCAATCAATATTTGTTAACTTTAAAAATAATAATAAGATAAATTGAAGGGATTGAAACAGGATACATGAAATGCACTTGGAAGATACAGCAATGATGGAGGGAAGAGGTTAGGAGGGTCTAAATGCAGACAGTGACTGAGGTAATGGGAGGAGACATGATAGACATACAGTGGTTCTCAAACTTAAGTCCTTAGTATAAATTAATGTGGTGCTTTTAAAAATTACACATGCTGTTATGCTGATGTTTGGCAGAAACCAGCACAATTCTGTAAAGCAATAATCCTTCGATTAAAAATAAATAAATTAATTAAAAAATTTTTTTAAAGGAATGGAGATGAAGCTAGAAAATAAAATTGAGAGTTTGGTATCATAATTCAGGAAAATGGGAAAATGTATGTAGTTATATATATGTTTAAATTATTTTCTTTCTGAACTGAACCATTACACTAATGAACTAATCCTTCTCTATCCCTAATGAACAATTTTTACCTGAGGACTACCACTTTTCATTTTTACTGCAAAGATTTTTTAATGATAATGTCTTTCAAAAATAAAGTTGAAATAAAAGCTATTAATTATAAAATAAAATTATACATGGTAAATATCATTCCTGGAGAGTCTGATTCCATAGCCCTGGGTGGGAATAAGCATCTACAGTTTGTAAACATTTCATGGATGATTTTGTCAGATAGTGCAAAGAAGCACTGGGAAATAGAACAAGTACCATGTACTTTGATACATTAACCAAGACTGAGGGTTCCCAGGTGGCGCGAGTGGTAAAGAAGCTGCTTGCCAATGCAGGAGATGCAGGTTGGATTCCCCTGGAGTAGGAAGCGGCAACCCACTACAGTATCCTAGCCTGGAAAATTTTATGGACAGAGGAGTCTGGTTGGCTACGTCCATGGAGCCAGAAAAAGTTGGACACGACTGAGCAACTGGGCATATTTACTAAGATTAGGGATGAATGAAGTGGAAAAAAATAAATTTCAAACCGGAGAACATGCAGCTAGGTCATACTGGGTACATTCAAATAGAGACATCTAAGAGGCACTGAATATAGCTTCCAGTGCTCAGGAGCAGGGCTAGACAGCCAATAGAAACAGAGAAGTCAGTTATCATTCATAAAAAGAGGACTTAACAGATGTACAAGTTATGTTACTGCTGAATTCAAGATCAGAGTGCCTCAGAGGGTAATCAGGCATTGGAACCAGAGGCCTATTGGCTTCCCAATATCTTTGAAACACACCACTTTACAACTTTGGCTTTGTCCTTTATGAGGGTCAGAAGGTTCTACATGCCAGTGTGGTGCCATAAAATTTCCAGAAATGAGGTATTTTTTCTAGTACTCTCATCAAACACAGAGTATCAAGTTGTTTTTAATGGAGCTGAGTTGGCCAGGAGGAGGCCGTCTCCAGCAGCACTAACACTCAGCGTTCACCAGCTAATCAGCAGCACCCCAGGGGGAGGCAGTTGCCACAATTAGCAGAACTTCTTGCAAAGCCCAAGCAGAAGCTGAGTATAAAAGAGCATGGGCTATACACTTAGTCAACACCCACAGCAATTCCTAAAATTGTTTCCTTTGATAGAAATAGTCTGTGCCATCAGTATGAAGGACCATGCCTATCTTTGAGAGAAAGCATAAGGATAACTCTCATAAGGATAACTAAAAAACCATTTTGATTTTTTTTTTAAGGGAAGCTATAGCAGAGACAGGTCTGAAACTGAACTTTAGATGGAATCTTCTATGAAATTCTTTATATTGAGTCAGATTAATAAGAAGCTTTTGATAGTAACTCTGGAGAAGTGTTATACATTCTGGCTTGAGAACAATTACCTAGTAAATAAATGACTGAGTGAGTAGATGAATGCACAAAAAGCCTTGTTTATTTATAATTTCTACTCAGATTCTCAAAAGCATTTGAGGTAGCTTACAATAAAAATGCTTATATGTTTATCTTTAAATTGTTATTTTCATAATGGTAAAAAATTTCAAAGGCAGTATAAAGTCATATGAAACACAGTTGCCCTTTCTCTGCTCTATCCCTCATTTCTTCTCTCCCCAAACAATTGTTTTTCAACTTTTTCTTGATATTTGTGTATAATGTACATATGTTTTTATTACTTGACAATCTTTTTAATATATTATTAACTTCATTTTACATTAGTTCTCCTAACCTCTGATGATTCTCCCTCCTCCATCCTTCTAATAATAGTCTAGCACATCATTTGCTTGAATCAATAGGCAGTGTCTACCTCATGCCACTGTGGATATTACTCATTGTGGGACCAAGTAGTATTTCATAATTGTCTCCCTTCTGGCATAATTTTCTCTATCTTCCACATCCTCAGAATTAATCATTTGTTTGGTTTTTCATTTACTGAACTTTATGTATGTATTGCTAATTCTTCCCAATAGCACCAACAAATTTGTATGGTTTTCCAAATACTTACACAACTCACCTATATTTTTTCTTTCATTTTGGATATGTACTCCAGACCCTTTCCTTTATCCTCTCTATTCTGGACAGGTTTCTTCTACTGCATAGATGTCCCTTAGGGAATTTCTCTTTCTACTCTTCTGGTTGGCTTCCTGCTTTTTCAATCCCATGGTTTCTTCTTTCCTGGTTTAGTGCCTTGTTTTTTTTTTTTTTTTGGATGACATTCTTCACTAGCTTTCAAAGAAATAGTGCATGAAAAAAAATATTTTTTAAGTTTCACTTTTTTGAAGGTGTCTTTACCATTCCATGGAATTTAAAAGTTGTTGAGATCTCCTCCTTGAGGGGTTGTGTGTATTAGCTGCTCAATTGAGTCCAACTCTTTGCGACCTCATGGACTGTAGCCTGCCAGGCTCCTCTGTCCATGGGATTCTCTAGGCAAGAATACTGGAGTGGGTAGCCATTCCCTTCTCCAGGATTGAGGTTATCTTATTTTTTTTACTCATATTGTCCACAATTTTTTACAAAGTTTTTAAAAATTATGTTTGTTATATTAACTTGAAGTCCCTGTTTCATAGTGCTGGCATGTGTCTTTCCTTTGAGTCTGGTTTTGTTAACTGCTTTGTCTCTTGACAATAGGTTGCTTTATCTTTATTTTTAAGTGTCTCACAGCTTTTCTAAAAAAATTAAATATGCCAGATATTGGAGGTAGAACAACAGAGACAGAAGTAAACAGCATTTATGCTTATAAATGGGTACTCCTCTTCTGTTAGGCTGTTGTGGGGAAAGGAGTAAATGTAGTCAAGAAATGAGTTCAGTTTGATTTTGTTACTACTATGGCTATCTTTAATGCATCACAGAGTTCACATTACTCTTGTTCTTAGGGTGTATGTTGGAGTGCTGATTTTCCTTAGTTTTTTACTCTGCTCTCAATTTTCCTACATCTCTCTGCATTTGAATCGTAGAGAAAGGGGGCATCTCTCCACAGTCCTCTCTCTCCCAGTGGTAGACTACTGTTTTTTGTTTCTTTTTTTAACTCCATGTTTGAGAGCCTGCTTATGGACACCGGGAAGGTTCTCTATTATCCTGGTTTAGTCTAAGTCTTGGCTTTTGTGCCTGGGCCTTAAAAAGCCTGTATTTTCTATGGTATTAACCATTTCATTTTACTGCTCCCCTGTTTATTTGTACTGTACTTTTTAAAAATAACATCTTCTCTGTTCATTTTAATCAAACTATTTCTCAGAGTCATTTTGTTCCAAGATTATTTCTATTTAGGAAAATATAAAGGCTTTCTTTTGTTTCTATTTTGTTGTTTTGAGATTTTTGCGTTCACTGTTTTATTATTTCTATTGTTTTTAGTTTTACCCTTCCTGCCCCACCCCCCACCCCCCACCTAGTTTACTGTACGGAATGCTTAGCTCATTTTTTAAAAAGCAGTTTTCTGTAATGCTTTCATTTCACACTATTTCTTCTAAGTGAAGCTTAGCTGCACCCCATGTTTTGTTTTGAGATATAATGCTTTCACCATTGTTCCATTTTAAGTATTTTCTCATTTTCATTAAAATTTCTTTTCTTTCTTTCTTAAACTCCTTTCCACTGCTGAACCTAGGGAAAAGAAAAAGAGAAAAAAAACTCATTCTCATTATGATTTCTTTTTAAAGCTGTACTCTTATAATTGTAACTTTCCATTGAGTTTTTGGCATTCTTTTTCATGTTATTGAGAGTTACATGAAAAAAAAAAAGAGTCCTTATTAGCAACTGGCATAAGATTTACATAGCACGGTTTTGAAAATTATAGCCCGTTTTATTTAAGGTTCACCCTCGAACAACTTGGATTTGAACTACACAATTCCATACAACGGGATTTTTTTTTTCAATAAATACTACAGTAATACATGATCTGTGATTGGTTCAATCTTCAGATGCAGAACTACAGACATGAAAGGTCAATTTTGGGACTTCAGCATCAGCAAAATTTGAATATCCAAGGCAGTTCTAGAACCAGTTCCACATGGATACTGAGGGATGACAGTATTCCTTTTGTAGCAAAACTTGGATGTGTACTTCTGGTCTTCTATTACAGGTACACCAAATATTCATTTCCAAGTTAATGGGAAGATATATAAAAATATATTTAGGTGCAGCCAGGAAATACAAAGATGGAGTTAAATAAATAAGATTAAGAAAATACTTGGTCTGTTCTTCCAGCTGCAGTCCTAAAGTTGAACTTCACAGCAGTCAAAATACAAAGAGTGATCACTCTTCTAAATTTCCTACAAGGAAAATGTGAAATTATTCTTTACAAAAAAATGTTCTCCCTAGTATTCAGGACACATTTATATCAGAAACATTTTTCATAAAAGGAACACTTCATTGTATAAATGAACTATTTGACAACTTGTTGAAAACAAATGTAGTAATGATATCATAGTTTATGTCCATGCCTCATTGCAAATGAGGCATCATTTGCAATGTCTTCTGTTCCAATGCCTCTCATTGACATTACACAGGATTTACACTGCCCAGATACATGCAAGTTCCTGCCATACATATACCAAGGCAATAACACTGAATGCAGCTTAGTGAAAAGCATTCTCCAAGAGATAAATTTACTGTGATTCCTTTGAATAATTTCTAGCTAAGCAATGGTCCCAAAACTAAGGGCTATGGAAAAATCCTGCCTATTGTGCACAAAAACCTAATATCTGTCTCTTCTAAATGGCTCCACAGTTTTAGAAGCTGCGTGGTCTTGGGCAAGTTAGTTGTTATTGTTGTTCACTCACTCAGTCTTGCCCAGCTTTTTATGACCTCATGGACTCTAGCACACCAGGCTTCTTTGTCCTTCACCATCTCCCAGAGCTTGCTCAAATTCATGTCCATTGAGTCAGTGATGCCGTCCAACCATCTCCATTCCCTTCTCCTCCAGCCTTCAGTCTTTCCCAGCATCAGGGTCTTTTCAATGAGTCAACTCTTGACATCAGATGGCCAAAACATTGAGCTTCAGCTTTAGCATCAGTCTTCATATGAATTTCAGGATTGATTTCCTCTAGGGTTGACTGGTATGGTCTCCTTGCAGTCCAAGGGACTCTGAAGAGTCTTCGCCAACACCACAGTTCAAAAGGATCAACTTCACTGCTCAGGCTTCTTTATGGTCCAACTCTTATATCTGTACATGACTACTGGAAAAATCATAGCTTTGACTACATGAACCTTTGCCGGCAAAGTAATGTCTCTGCATTTTAATACACTGTCCAGGCTTGTCATAGCCTTTCTTTCAAGGAGCAAGTGTCTTTTAATTTCACGGCTGCAGTCACCATCTACAGTGATTTTGGAGCCCAAGAAAATAAAGTCTCTCACTTTTTCCATTGTTTCCCCATCTATTTGCCATGAAGTGATAGGACTGGATGCCATGATCTTCGTTTTTTGAATGTTGAGTTTTAAGCCAGCTTTTTCACTCTTTCACCTTCATCAAGAGGCTCTTTAGTTCCTCTTCACATTCTGCCATAAGGGTGGTATCATCTGCTCATCTGAGGTTATTGATATTTCTCCCGACAATCTTGATTCTAGCTGGTGCTTCATCTAGCCCAGCATTTCACATGATGTACTCTGCATATAAATTGAATAAGAGGGTGACAATATACAGCCTTGACATACTCCTTTTGCAGTTTGGAACCAGTGTGTTGGGCTATGTCTGGTTCTAGCAGTTGCCTCTTGACCTGCATACAGATTTCTCAGGAGGCAGATGAGGTGGTCTGGCATTCCCATGTCTTTAGGAATTTTCCACAGTTTGTTGTGATCCACACAGTCAAAGGCTTCAACGTAGTTAATGAAGCAGAAGTGGATATTTTTCTGGAATTCTCTTGCTTTTTCTATGATCCAACGGATGTTGGCATTTTGATCTCTGGTTCTTCTGCCTTTTCTAAATCCAGCTTGTACATCTGGAGTTCTCAGTTCACATACTGTTGAAACCTAGCTTGGAGGATTTAAGGCATTGCCTTGCTAGCATGTGAAATATGTGCAACTGTGCCATAGTTTGAACATCTTCAGCACTGCCCTTCTTCAGGATTGGAAAGAAAACTGACTTTTCCAGCCCTGTGGCTACTACTGAGTTTTCTGAATTTGCTGGCATATTGAGTACAGAACTTTAGCTGTATCATCTTTTAAGATTTGAAATGTACTATATAGTATTTAAACCTGCTTCCTTGTTGTTGTTCAGTTGCTCAGTCATGTCTGACTCTTTGTAAACCAATGGACTGCAGCATGCCAGGCTTCCCTGTCCTTCATTATCTCCCAGAGTTTGCTCAAACTTATATCCATTGAGTCAATGATGCCATCCAACTGTCTCATCCTCTGTCATCTCCTTCTCCTCCTGCCTTCAATCTTATCCATCATCAGGGTCTTTTCCAACAAGTCAGCTCTTTGCATCAGCTGGCCAAAGTACTGGAGCTTCAGCTTCAGCATCAGTCCTTCCAATGAATATTCAGGGTTGATTTCCTTTAGGATTAACTGGTTTCATCTCCTTGCAGTCCTAGGGACTCTCAAATCTTCTCCAGCTCCAGGATTTGAATGAATCAATTCTCTGGTGCTGCTTCTTAGAGTAGTTTTAAGATATAAGTGGGAGCATTTATATAAAACACTGAGCAAAATCTAAAACTATCATTATTTTAAAATTGAAAATGTTCTTGGACTTCAATACCACAGGTTTTCCATATCTTAGTGGAAATACAAATATTTAATTTTTACACAATCTTCTTTGTTAATTTTACTTTTAGTAAAGGATGAACTATTAAAAACAAATCAGTTATTAACTCCTACTGAAAAAAAGCATAAAATATTACTCACACATGCTTATTCTGAGTTTAAAAAAGCCATCTGTGGTATTCTTCCCTTCAGATGAAGTCATAAGGCCCAGTTGCAAGTGATGTCATTGCTAATTAGTAAATGTGCATTCTTAGGGTCATAACTTACTATCTCTTGATTCATTTCTTCATCTGTAGAACTATAGGTTTGGAATGGATGATTTCTGAGGTTCCACTATACATTTACCCTATATGATTCTGTGCTGTTGATGGTACAATTTTTGAATATTTCAAAACAACAGTATCAACTAGTTTGAAATCCATCATAGTCCCAGAAGTCTGAGATTAGTGGGAAATGTGGTAGTAAAGTTCCAGTGTAACAACAAATCAATAGCTAACTGCCATTTTGCTGTCTTCAAAATGCAGCCCTTTATATCAACAGAATGATACAGAGCTCTGTTTATTGGAAAGCAATCCAAGAAAGAGTGATTTAGAGAGAAAAACTCAAGCAAAGATAAGCAAAGTCAAGGAGAAATACAAAGGTGACTTATAAAATTGACCCACATCAAGAATCAAATTGATGTTAGGATTCAAGCTAATATTTACTAGCTGTTAAGGAAAAAAAAAGTCCCCTGAATGAGGGAAAAATAATGTCTGAAAGGATATAAATTTGTGAGATGTCTATAAGCATTTAGAAAGGGATCTGGGAGAAGAAAAAGAAAAAAAGAATTGAAAGCCCTGCATTTCTTAGGTTATTCTAGAATAGAAATTAAATGCATAGGTTGAAGGAGGTTTTTTCTTGTAACTGCAACAGCCACACCTATGCAGTGCGAGTACTGGAGTTGGGTGCCATTGCCTTCTCCTTGTTCCTCTTAGCCAGTCTAATTGTTTCATATAATAAAAACATCAGGGTTACTTTCAGTTTTTTTTTTTTTTAAACTTACAAGCTAAAGATATCATTAGTGTAGCTAATAATACCTTTCATATTTCATGAACAAATAAATTGTGCAGCTGTCCAATCAGAATAAAATAATCCCTCACCCTAAAGGAAATTCCATGTTATTCCCTTGCACTGCCTTGCCTCTGTGACTTGACTTTCTGTGTAGAGTTCACATTTTTGTTCTGCTTGGTTTCTACACCTATAACTCATCAAACAAGGGGATGTGAGATGGTGAAAGAGTCTCGTCTGCTTTATTGGGAGGGATAGATCTGTTGATATACAGTAAACGGAAGAAAAAGAAATGAACACACTTAACTGATTCCCAATATGTTTTCATTGATGATTTCCGGTTCTAAAATTGAGTATTTTGACGGAACCTTAGAAGAATCAAACTTTTCCCTCTTTAGTTTACTATGGAATTATACCAGCTAGGGGTCCAAAATAAAATGTACTATTTGTACTTGGCTCAGCCTTCTGTAGATTTAAAATAGAAACATTGAAGCCCTGTGGGGAATGGTGAACTGTCATTGATTTTGAACTAAATTATCAAACATGCCACTGGGATGATAAATAAGCCTCTAGCAGTTTACATTACCCTCAAAAGTGGTAAGACTTTAAAATTTCTCTATACCAGTTCAAACAACCCAAAAACATAAATATCAGTGCCAATCAGGGTTGCAAGCTCACTCAACTTTTATTAGGGAAATTATGTTCATTTATTTTCTCACATAGGCTTTGGTATATAGAGAAGAAATATATTAGTAAAAAATATTCATTCTCCTTTCTGACTTAGGCAACCCTACTGCAAGTATGATTGTGTTGTGTGTTTCTATAGTTACCATTTTTATATTTTGATTCTGTAAATCCTTTGTTAGTCAATACTTAGACAGTTTTTTGCATCTGCTTAAGTTTGAAAGTCTGTCAAATCTAAAGCTTAAAATGTTTGCCAGGTGAAACGCTCCCAAGTCCTTTCTTTTTATTTTTTTATTTTTTGGCAGGATCTAAAAACACTTGCTGTGACCCCCTAGAGCAAAAGTATTGATTTTTTAATGGGTACACCTTTCTCAAATGGAGTCCATTGCTTAAATCCAACATCTTCCCCTTTGTTGAAGGTGCAGTGTCTTGTTTCCAAGTAATTATTGTTCTTTTTATTGCCACTGATAATGCTATGTTTGAGGATCTATACATTCTCTCAAAGAAATTTAAAGTTGGCCTTCCATGCCAGAAAACAAAGAGGAAATTGAATATTAATAATTGATAAATTGTTATAAAAATCATGTCACAGAATTTTAAAATATAAAATTTTAAAACAGATTTTTGTTTTCAAAGAAAGTGGAACATTTACTATTTTTTTAAAATGAAGTTAACTGATTTCCAGTGTTGTGTTAGTTTCTGGTATACAACAAAGTGATCCAGTTACAGATACTTACATATATATATAAATATATATATATATATTTGTGTATAAATATTCTTTTCCAGACACTTTTTCACTTTAGCCCGCCAGGCTTCTATGTCGATGGATTTCTCCAGGCAAGAATACTGCAGTGGGTTGCCATTCCCTTCTCCAGGAGATCTTCTCAATCCAGGGATCAAACCCAGGCCTCCTGCATTACAGGCAAATTCTTTACCATCTGAGCCACCAGGGAAGCCCTCTTTTCTACCAAGTTTATTAAAAAATATTGAATATAATTCCCTGTGCTATACAGTAGGACCTTGCTATTTATGTATTTTATACAAAGGAGCTTTAAAATTTACTAGAACAGAATTTCGAGTTTTATTTTACATAATAAACATCTTTTAGCTATTCTGGGATTATGTTAATATATCTGCCCAGATTGAAGTAGATAGGCCCACTATTTTTTTTCACTTTGTACATATTCTCTCAAGAAGTTAGAGACTGAAATCTGTCAGAAATTAACACTTTTTAATTTTACCTTTAAAATGAAGAAGATGAAAAGCATCCTGAGAGTGAAGAAGTCATGGTACCCATTTGCCCAGAAGTTCCAGTCACTTACATTATTGATCACATAACCACTAGGCAATCTGCCAATAACCTACGATTCATGATGATAAATGGTGATAATGAAGGCATTTTCCTATGGATTTGCAGTAACTCTCTTGCCTTAGGCAGGTGGAGTATAAATTGGTTTCTACTCTCTCATTTCTTTCTAGCTCCCTGGACAAGATGTGGCTTATCCATCCATTTTGACACCAACTTAAGAAGGCCTTGTTCACAGACTTTTGCTTTTAAAAAATAGTCACTGATTAAACAAAAGGTATCTGACATTTTGTTAATTCAAGGACAGTTTGTGCTGACTCTGAACAGTTTAGGAAGATAATCCTACCAGAGAAAGTTATTGATATGATGAAAAATCACAAATAGCTCGTGGGTCTAGAATGCAGCATTCAAGAGGCTCATTATGAGTGATGCAGATGGAGAAGTTTGAAGGAAGAGTAAGGCAAACTGCTAGGTGTCTTATACACTGTGGTATATAGAGTTTGTACTTGATTCTGAAAGCAGGAGAGACATTGAGTGATAGTGAGAGGCTATGTCCACACTTAAGCCCACACTTAAAATGGTACAATGGTAAGCTTAACATTATGTAAACTTTACTATAATTAAAAAACCAAAAAACTTTACAGAGGATAAGGTTTCCTAGGTAGCACTAGTGGTAAAGAACCCGCCTGCCAGTGCAGGAAACATGAGACCTGGGCTTGATCCCTGGGTCGGGAAGGTCCCCTGGAAGAGGGTAGGGCAACCCACTCCAGTATTCTTGCCTGGAGAATCACATGGACAGAGGAGCCTGGTGGGCTACAGCCTATAGGGTCACCAAGAGTCAGACACGACTGAAGCTACTTAGCATGCACACATGCACAGTAAGATAAGCAAAAATTTAAGATTTTAATGTTATTATATTGAGTCAAAATTATCCCTATACATGCATCCCCTTTAAAGATGGATCAACTACATATAGGTCAGTTTAGGGATTCACCAGAGAAGGCAATGGCACCCCACTCCAGTACTCTTGCCTGGAAAATCCCATAGATGGAGGAGTCTGGCAGGCTGCAGTCCATGGGGTCGCGAAGAGTCAGACACGACTGAGCGACTTCACTTTGACTTTTCACTTTCATGTATTGGAGAAGGAAATGGCAACCCACTCCAGTGTTCTTGCCTGGAGAATCCCAGGGACGGGGGAGCCTGGTGGGGGTCGCACAGGGTCAGACACGACTGAAGCGACTTAGTAGCAGCAGCAGCAGGGATTCACCAGGAGTTATTATACCAAGCAACAGAATCAAGCTTAAAAATGCATTGTGCTTGCTAATAGGATAAAAATAAAATCCACTAATGCAAGTTTAATCACATAGAGTAGAGCCATTTCATAAGTCGTATGCATATTTTAGGCTTACTGGTGAGTGTGTTAAGTGTCACTGATTTATGACTTGTATGTGTGCATGTTCAGTCACTCAGTAGTGTCTGACTCTTTGTGACCCCGTGGAGCCTGTGACCATCAGGATTCCCTGTCCATGGGATTCTCCGTCCAGACAAGAATGCTGGAGTGGGTTGCCATGCTCTCCTCCAGGGGATCTTCCTGACTCAAGGATTGAACCCAAGTCTCCTGCATCTCCTGAATGGCAGGCAGATTCTTTACCACTGAGTCACCTGGGACGCCCAACTTGTATGCCCACATTAATATTAGTTGTTTTATCACTATTCAGTATTCAGATGAAGTAGGCTTTGTCACTAATATATTTTTTCCCAACTCTTTTGATAATAGAAATCTGTGGGAATTTGACTTAATTTTTTTCGGATTTTATTTTATTTTATTTTACTTTACTATATTGTATTGGTTTTGCCATTTTTAAATGTTCTTGTCTGATGAGGATTTGGTTTGGAATGTGGGAGCAGTGACTGAATTTGAGCACCTGAAGGCAATTGGGACCTAAGAAGTGAGAACCCTCTGCTGTACCAATGCTTCTTTCAATACTTTTACTTCATTTTGTCTGTCTTATTAAATTGGTTTCCAAACGTAGGTCAGCCCCATAGCTTCTGTTCTATTTCCATCCACAATCAGGGAAAACTCAGTAACTTGGTCTTGGTCCTGACCAGTCTAATCAAATATGCCCAGGCCGTATGGTCATGATTCATTACACTATGGGGAAAATGACTATGAGGGCAAAATCCTGGAAATGGAGGAAAGGACAAGAAGGGAAGTATTGTGAGCTGAGTAGACATCCGCAAAGTGTCTATTCCCTGTGTTCAGGCTCCATCAAGAACTCACCACTCTGACTTTCCCCAGTGTATCTGAGTTGTCCAGCCACTGTGCCTTCTCTAGATTATTTCAGTAATTTGAAAGAAAGGATAAAACAATGAGTCCAACACTCTTCCAAAAAACCTGAACTGGATAAATGTCACCTAACTGAAAAGTGAGCTTCCTACTCCATAAGCCTGATATTTTCTATCGGTTCAGGTCAATTGCTCCGTCATGTCTGACTCTTTGTGACCCCATGGACTGCAGCATGACAGGCTTCCTTGTTGATCACCACTCCTGGAGCTTGCTCAGATTCATGTTCATCAAGTCAGTGATGCCATCCAACCATATCATCCAGTTTTGTCCCCTTCTCCTGCTGACTTCAATCTTTCCCAGCACCAGGGTCTTTTCCAGTGAGTCAGTTCTTTGCATCAGGTGGCCAAAATATTGGAGCTTCAGCTTCAGCATCAGTCTTTCCAATTAATATTTAGGACTGGGATTGACTGGTGTGATCTCCTTGCAGTCCAAGGGACTCTCAAGAGTCTTCTCCAACACCACAGTTCAAAAGTATCAATTATTTGGTGCTCAGCTTTCTTTATGGTCCAACTCTCACATCCATAAATGACTACAGGAAAAAACCATAGCTTTGATTATATGGACTTTTGCTGGTAAAGCAATTAGTAAAATAAGTTGGTAGTTACTATAAATAATAAATTAAAATAAGATAATTTATTAAAAGTCAGTCTCTGTTTTTAATATGCTGTCTAGGTTGGTCATAGCTTTTCTTCCAAGGAGCATACATCTTAATTTCAGCTATCATATCTTATTTATTTCCTTCATGTGTTTTTATCCTAATGATCTTAGCTATTTATGTTTGCTTATTTACTGTCATCTCCTCTTTCCACTCCAAGAATATGAGCCTCTTGAAAGATCTTGTCTGCTTTCTTCACTGTTACATCCCTGGTGCCTAGAAGAGTTCCTGGCTTATAATTACTGTTGAACAAATGGTTGTTAAATCAAATAATTTTAAAATATCTCACATTCAAAACACACTTTAAGAAAAATGTGAATGTTAAAATGTAACTTAAAATGATAGAACTATTAGAGTTTCATCAATATTAGAAAGGGCTGCAGGGCATCTCACTTAGCACTTTATAAAAATGTATTGAACCATAAATCTTGTTCATAGTAAAATTTATTATAGATGCTTTAAAAATCTTCAATTAAAATTTTTACCATAGTAAATGATGAAGTTATTTGGAGTAAAATGTTTCAGACCAATTTATTATGAAAGGTTTTTATAGAATTAGTTTTAATGCAAACCTAATAGCATTCATAATAAAGAAAATTTTATTCTATAGAAAAATTTTCCTATCCTTCTTACTTTAAAATAATTATAACAGAAAATTATTTGGTATTAATATGCATTTCAGAAATAAAATAAATTTTTTATATTACCATAAATATAATTGTAATTTAACTATTTGCTATAGTGTCAAGATACAAATAAACAGCTTTCATGACCAGATATTTGGAATTCTTATATTTCTTAAACTTGAAAAAATGAAATTTTTTAGCATTTGTATTTTGTTTCTAAATAATCTGGAAAGGGAGAGTTTTTTCCAAGCAAGCATGTGTAAATACTCCTCAAAAAATTAGATATTGGAGGATTTAAATCTAAATGAGGCGAATTGATTATTGTACTTTCCTCCTTACTTCTTCCCTTCCCAATAAAAGGAAAATAAAAGAAGAAAAAAGTGTAAACATATCATGAAGACAAGGAGTAAGAGAGGATGTTTACAGGACATTTCAACAAAGTTTACAGGTTAAAGCAGGTGAATGATACCTGAGCGAGCTGAACAGAAGGACTTTCAAACTTATATTCCTACAGAGTGAATTAAGGATGAAGAGTAAGGTGACTTTCCAAAAGAACCCTTGAGAACATGGAGACTAGGAGTTATTTGCTGCAACAGATGTGTGGCTAGGGTACATCACTGAAAATAGAGAGATATTTAAGAATCAGGTAAATGGAGTAATTCCTCTTGTGCCCTCTTCTTGTCCATCAGCCAGTCAAATTTCAAATCTCACAGATGAAGTTGCTTCCATCCTTACATACCAGAGGGACTGGATAATATATAGGAACTGAGTTAAAAGTCTGCATTCTTAAAAACAATCGATCTATTTCCAGAAAAATAGTGTCTGGGTTTTTAATCTCTTCTTTGGAAAACTAAAAGGTCTAAGAGAAAGGATCTCCCAATTCTGACAAATTATGATAATGGAATTGGAGCTAAAATTTGCTGCTTTTAAAAGCTACACAACATGAAGCTACGTTTGAGGAAATCCTCCAAACCTCCCAATGAATGAGGGAGTCTATGAAATGAACAAAACATACAAGTATGAGGAATTTCAAGAAAACAGAGATAAGACAGAAGAAGCTAAAAACTTAAAACAAATATTACATTGTACTTGGATACCAAATGTTTCCATGCTAAGTCACTTCAGTCAAGCCTGACTCTTTGCTACCCCATGGACTGTGGACCACCAGGCTCCTCTGTCCATGAGATTTTCCAGGCAAGAGTACTGGAGTGGTTTGCCATGCCCTGCTCCAGGGGACCTTTCTGACCCAGGATTCTAACCCACCTCTCTCCTCGCCTGCATTGGCAGGCAGGTTCTTTACCACTAGCGCCACCTGGGGAATAGATAAGAGAAATTATTGCTTCCATTGAACATGATGCCAGGGTAAAATAATCAGAAAGCAAGAGACAGATAGAGAAACCACAAGTTTAAAAGGAAGGTAGAAGATAAAGCTGGAGAAGGCAATGACAACCCACTCCAGTACTCTTGCCTGGCAAATCCCATGGACAGAGAAGCCTGGTAGGCTGCAGTCCATGGGGTCGCTAGGAATCGGACACGACTGAGCGACTTCACTTTCACTTTCACTTTTCACTTTCATGCATTGGAGAAGAAAATGGCAACCCACTCCTGTGTTCTTGCCTGGAGAATTCCAGGGACGGGGGAGTATGGTTGGCTGCCGTCTATGGGGTTGCACAGAGTCGGACAGGACTGAGGCTACTTAGCAGCAGCAGAAGATAAAGCTAGATAAATTCCTCAGTAAGTAAAAGAAAATTACAAATAAATGGAACAAGGAAAGAAAAACAGTCTCTTAACCCCTTGACCAAGAGGGGTTCCAGAAAAGTAGGCAAGAGAAAGTGGGGAGTGACGGGGGAACTATCAAATGAATAATAAGGAACATTATACAGAGTTGAAGATCAAATAGCATCAGATGGAAAGATACCATTGAATGTCACCCTCACCCTCCAAAAAAGGCACAGTATCATAAAAGTTCAGATCACCAAGGTTGAAAAGATACCCATAGCTTCCAGAGCGAACATCCACAAGGAATAGAAATACAAAGGACATTGGATTTCTTATCTGAAAGTGATGTTTTCAAAATTCAGAGGCAGTTATTTCAGCTCAGGTTTCTGTAACAGGTAAAGCAATCAATTGAGTGAGAGCAGAAGGAAGGTATTTTCAGATCTACAAAGACTTAAAATTTTACCTCATATGGAGAGAAGAGACAACTCTTGAGCACAGAGGAATTTCAAATAACTTAATGGATGCTACCCCCTCAGGAAGGGAGGGCTTAACTTTCCAATCCTTTAGTGGTATGTGGTGCTTAATGATTTGCTTCTAATAAGTACTATTAAAAACAGGAAAGCATAACTATAATCACTTTTAGAAGATTATTTTAGGTATAAAGAATAATATAATTAGGGCCAGTATCTAAACTAAAAGAAAAAAAAATCAAGTGACTCTTATAAAGCCAAGTGGCAACTTGTTACAAATTTAATAAAAATAGTTTTTAACTTTACAAATTAATTAGGTTTTCAACTTTCAGCTGGAGTACATTTTAAAAGTTCAAGTGTTTATTTATTATCTTTGGCTTTATAAAATTCATCAATATGCTATTTTCTACTAAGGTAACTTGTGCTTAATATTAACTTCCTTGTCAATATCAAAATTCATCCTAAATTTTTTAAACCTCATCAAAGGCACTTTATCAACTGGATTTCTATCTATTTAAAAACTGCTTTCATTCAGTATTAAGATTCCTTAAATTATAAATGGGCTTCCCTGGTGGCTCAGACGGTAAAGCGTCTGCCTGCAATGTGGGAGACCCAGGTTCGATTCCTGGGTCGGGAAGATCCCCTGGAGAAGGAAATGGCAATCCACTCCAGCACTCTTGCCTGGAAAATCCCATGGACGGAGAGCTTGATAGGCTATAGTCCATGGGGTCGCAAAGAGTCGGACACGCCTGAGTGACTCTACTCACTCACTCACTGAATTATAAATGTCAGCTTGAATGATTAATTCTTGAAAAACTGAACTTACCATTGCATAAAAAACAGTGGATCTTTGAATAATATATTGGATATGGCATGTTTGTCACTGCAACACGTTTCTGATATATCCAATATACTTTGAAGGTGAAGGTGAAGTCGCTCAGTCGTGTCCGACTCTTTGCGACCCCATGGACTGTAACCTACTAGGCTTCTCCGTCCATGGGATTCTCCAGGCAAGAATACTGGAGTGGGTTGCCATTTCCTTCTCCAGGGGAATCTTCCCGACCCAGGGATCGAACCCTGGTCTCCCGCATTGGAGGCAGACGCTTTAACCTCTGAGCCACCAGGGAAGCCCCCATCCAATATACTTAGGGGTTTAAAATCATACACCTATGGGATTTGCAGGTGGGAAATGGTTCTTTTTACTTCTGTTGTCCATCTCTCATATTTTACAAATGAAAAAGTAGCCTTAGAGAAGTGTGGTTTACCCAAGGTACCAGCATAATGGTGCCATTTTAAAGGGTTGCTACACTTGAAAGTTCATGAAAATCCTAACATTGATTTAAATGAAGGTGAAGGTGAAGTCGCTCAGTCGTGTCCGACTCTTTGCGACCCCATGGACTGTAACCTACTAGGCTTCTCCGTCCATGGGATTCTCCAGGCAAGAATACTGGAGTGGGTTGCCATTTCCTTCTCCAGGGGAATCTTCCCAACCCAGGGATCGAACCCTGGTCTCCCGCATTGGAGGCAGACGCTTTAACCTCTGAGCCACCAGGGAAGCCCCCATCCAATATACTTAGGGGTTTAAAATCATACACCTATGGGATTTGCAGGTGGGAAATGGTTCTTTTTACTTCTGTTGTCCATCTCTCATATTTTACAAATGAAAAAGTAGCCTTAGAGAAGTGTGGTTTACCCAAGGTACCAGCATAATGGTGCCATTTTAAAGGGTTGCTACACTTGAAAGTTCATGAAAATCCTAACATTGATTTAAGGTTATCCTGTAATTTCTTTCTTCTTTCTCCATTAGAAAAAGAGAAAAGGACATCAGATGACTTCTTTTTTCTAAATATTGTTTTAGTGTTTTGAATATGATTGAATTTTCTCTTAATGAGACCATTTGATTCCAGAAATGTCAAAAGTGGCAATCAATAATAACAATAATAAACATTTATTGAATACTTACTATTGAGTGCTTTGGTCCCGGGGACAGTAAATTTTATTATGATCTTAACACTTTACTCAAGAAACAAGAACAAAGTCAGGTTGCTAAGTCCTAGGAGGGGAGCTTTAGGGGTGGTAGTTTTTGCTATAAACAAATCATCAAGCAACTAACCACTTTTCTGGAACATCTACCTATATATACGCTGTTCATTTTCTTCCTCCATTTAAAGTTTCCAGTACTAATTTTAGATTTAAATTCAAGTAGTTAAGGGAAAGAAAGCACAATATATAAATACACTCTGATTCAGTCATCTCCCTGGACCAGTTATCTTTGGCCAGGACTAGAAACAGGATGACTACCAAGACTATGAATAGTGGTTGGATGTTGCTAGACATCTCAGTGCAGCCAGAGATCAAAGTTCTAGATGAAAGACCAATCTAGAAGCAATTAAAATGGTAGTGAAGGACAGAACAAGAGTTTACCAGTAGCAAGTGGGCAGACATTGGGAACTAGAATCATTCATGGTTCAAGAATCAAGGCAGACAAGACAAGGACTGAAAGAACCAACACTAACCAGAGGTCAAAGCTGGCAGGCAGTGATGTCCATGAGAAGCATGAAAGACACTGAGACAAATGTAGGGAAAAATACAG
The DNA here is from genome assembly GCA_006408695.1 of Aepyceros melampus. NCBI lineage: Eukaryota > Metazoa > Chordata > Mammalia > Artiodactyla > Bovidae > Aepyceros > Aepyceros melampus. The sequence goes on along the minus strand of SJXQ01003020.1, from coordinate 45,584 downwards.
GTGAGGTCATATTCTGTACCAGACAGGAAGTTCATATAAACTGATGACTAGCAAAAACATTTAAATAACTGCCAGTCAGTAAATAAGTCAGTCTCAGACTTTGGACAGGCTAAAACCCACTGGTGAGAGTAAGTACAAGAGTTAAGTTGGTTGAAAAAAAGATGAGAATTCATATCTGAAGTTCATGGTCCTTGCTTCATGTTGCTGTTCAGTGGCTCAGTCGTGTCTGACTCTTTGAGACCCCATGGACTGCAGCACACCAGACTTTTCTGCCCTTCACCAGCTCCCAGAATTGCAAAACTCATGTCCATGGAGCAGGTGACGCCATCCAACCATCTCATCCTTTGTTGTCCCCTTCTCCTCCTGCCTTTATTCCCTCCCAGCATCAGGGTCTTTTGGAATGATTTGGCTCTTTGTATCAGGTGGCCAAAATATTAGAGTTTCAGCTTTGGCATCAGTCCTTCTAATTAATACTCAGGATTGAAGGTTGGGTGGGGTATTGATTCTGTTCGTGCTTATAGTGTATTGCTCTATTTTCATTATTTGTGCAGTTCAGTTCAGTCACTCAGTCATGTTGGACTGTTTGTGACACCATGAATCACAGCATGCCAGGCCTCCCTGTGCATCACCAAATTCTGGAGTTCACCCAAACTCATGTAAATCGAGTCAGTGATGCCATCCAGCCATTTCATCCTCTGTTGTCCCCTTCTCCTCTGCCCTCAATCTCTCCCAGCATCAGGGTCTTTTCCAATAGTCAGTTCTTCGCATCAGGTGGCCAAAGTATTGGAGTTTCAGCTTCAGCATCAGTCCTTCCAATGAACACTCAGGAATGGTCTCCTTTAGGATGGACTGGTTGGATCTCCTTGCAGTCAAAGGGACTCCCAGGAGTCTTCTCCAGCACCAAAGTTCAAAAGCATCAATTCTTTGGCAATCAGCTTTCTTCACAATCCAACTCTCACATCCATACATGACCAATGGAAAAACCATAGCCTTGACTAGACAGATCTTTGTTGGCAAAATAATATCTCTGCTTTTTAATATCTAGGTCAGTCATAACATTCCTTCCAAGGAGTAAGTGTCTTTTAATTTCATGGCTGCAGTCACCATCTGCACTGATTTTGGAGCCCAGAAAAATAAAGTCTGACACTGTTTCCACTGTTTCCCCATCTATTTCCCATGAAGTGATGGGGCCAGATGCCATGATCTTCGTTTTCTGAATGTTGAGCTTTAAGCCAACTTTTTCACTCTCCTCTTTCACTTTCATCAAGAGGCTTTTTAGTTCCTCTTCACTTTCTCCCATAAGGATGGGGTCATCTGCATATCTGAGGTTATTGATATTTCTCCCAGCAATCTTGATTCCAGCTTGTGTTTCTTCCAGTCCAGCGTTTCTCATGATGTACTCTGCATAGAAGTTAAATAAGCAGGGTGACAATGTACAGCCTTGACGCACTCTTTTTCCTATTTGGAACCAGTCTGTTTTTCCATGTCCAGTTCTAACTGTTGCTTCCTGACCTGCATACAGGTTTCTCAAGAGGCAGGTCAGGTGGTCTGGTATTCCCATCTCTTTCAGAATACTCCACAGTTTATTGTGATCCATGCATTCAAAGGCTTTGGCATAGTCAATAAAGCAGAAATAGATGTTTTTCTGGAAATCCCTTGCTTTTTCCACGATCTAGCGGATATACTTTGATCTCTGGTTCCTCTGACTTTTCTAAAACCAGCTTGAACATCTGGAATTTCACAGTTCACGTATTGCTGAAGCCTGGCTCAGAGATTAGTCTCTAAATTTTCCTATTAGAGGACAGTTTTCTCAATGTGTATAGTCAAATGTTAATACCTTGATGTTATTTCCATTCATAGGCAAACAGATAAAAAGTTCAAGTTGCATGCTTTAAGAGGTCTACATCTTCATAGATGACAGCAAAATATGTTAGGATTTGTCAGAGTACCAAGATAACTTCCTTTTATTATAACATAATAAACACTTGGTTTGATATTTGTCATTATCTGCTTTAATTTTTGTACCTTTGAAAAGATTTTGCTAACACATGAAAAATTATCTCTATTATTTCCCTACAAATACCTTACCATGGTGCTCAGTAAAAAAAAAAAAAAAAAAGAGGGAATTCATATTTCTTAAAAACTAAACCCATGAGTTTTATTCAATTTTGGTGAAGTAATAAAATAGCCATCATAGTCAACAAGAGTCTGAAATGCAGTACTTGGGTGCAATCTCAAAAACAACAGAATGATCCCTGTTCATCTCCAAGGCAAACCATTCAATATCACAGTAATCCAAGTCTATGCCCTGACTAGTAATGCTGAAGAAGCTAAAGTTGAATGGTTCTATGAAGACCTACAAGACCTTCTAGAACTAACACCCCCAAAAGATGTCCTTTCCATTAGAGAAGACTAGAATGCAGAAGTAGGAAGTAAAGACACACCTGGAGTAACAGGCAAATTTGGCCTTGCAGTACAGAATGAAGCAGGGCAGAGGTCCACAAAGTTTTGTTAAGAGAATGCACTGGTCATAGCAAATGCACTCTTCCAACAACACAAGAAGTCTTGACACATGGACATCACCGGATGGTCGATACCAAAAAAAGATTGATTATATTCTTTGCAGCCAAAGATGGAGAAGCTCTATACAGTCAGCAAAAACAAGACTGGGAGCTGACTGTGGCTCAGATCATGAACTCCTTATTGCCAAATTCAGACTTAAATTGAAGAAAGTAGGGAAAACACTAGACCATTGAGGTATGACCTAAATCAAATCCCTAACAATTATACAGTTGAGTGAGAAATAGATTCAAGGGATTAGATCTGATAGAGTACCTGAAGAACTATGGACAGAGGTTCATGACATTGTCCAGGAGGCAGGGATCAAGACCATCCCCAAGAAAAAGAAATGCAAAGAAGCAAAATGGCTGTCTGAGAAGGCCTTACAAATAGCTGTGAAAAGAAGAGAAGTAAAAGGCAAAGGAGAAACAGAAAGATATAAGCATCTGAATGCAGAGATCCAAAGAATAGCAAGGAGAGATAAGAAAGCTTTCTTCAGTGATCAGTGCAAAAAAGTAGAAGAAAACAATAGAATGGGAAAGACTAGAGATCTCTTCAAGAAACTTAGAGATAACAAGGAAACATTTCTTGCAAAGATGGGCTTGATAAAGGACAGAAATGGTATGGACCTAACAGAAGCAGAAGATATTTATATGAGGTGGCAAGAATGCACAGAAGAAATGAACAAAAAAGATCTTCATGACCCAGATTATCATGACGGTATGATCTACTACTAGAGCCAGACATCTTGGAATGTGAAGTCAAGTGAGCCTTAGAAAGCATCACTATGAAGAAAGCTAGTGGAGGTGACGGAATCCAGTTGAGCTATTTCAAATCTTAGAAGATGATGCTGTGAAAGTGCTGCACTCAATTTGCCAGCAAATTCGGAACACTCAGCAGTGGCCACGGGACTGGAAAAGGTCACTTTTCATCCCAATCCCAAAGAAAGGCAATGCCAAAGAATGTTCAAACTACCGCACAATTGCACTCATCTCACACACTAGTAAAGTGATGCTCAAAATTCTCCAAGCCAGGCTTCAACAGTACATGAACTATGAACTACCAGTAGTTCAAGCTGGTTTTAGAAAAGGCAGAGGAACCAGAGATCAAATTGTCAACATCTGTTGGGTCATTGAAAAAGCAAGAGAGTTCCAGAAAAACATCTATTTCTGCTTTATTGACTATGCCAAGCCTTTGACTGTGTGAGCCACGGGACTGGAAAAGGTCACTTTTCATCCCAATCCCAAAGAAAGGCAATGCCAAAGAATGTTCAAACTACCGCACAATTGCACTCATCTCACACACTAGTAAAGTGATGCTCAAAATTCTCCAAGCCAGGCTTCAACAGTACATGAACTATGAACTACCAGTAGTTCAAGCTGGTTTTAGAAAAGGCAGAGGAACCAGAGATCAAATTGTCAACATCTGTTGGGTCATTGAAAAAGCAAGAGAGTTCCAGAAAAACATCTATTTCTGCTTTATTGACTATGCCAAGCCTTTGACTGTGTGGACCACAATAAACTGGAAAATTCTTAAAGAGATGGGGATATCAGACCATCTGACCATCTAACCTTTCTCAAGATTTCATGAGGAATCTGTATGCAGGTCAGGAAGCAACAGTTAGAACCAGACATGAAACAACAGACTGGTTCCAAATAGGGAAAGGAGTACGTTGAGGCTGTATAGTGTCACCCTGCTTATTTAACTTATATATAAAGTACATCATGAGAAACGCTGGGCTGAAAGAAGCACAAGCTGGAATCAAGATTGCCAGGAGAAACAGCAATAACCTCGGATATACAGATGACACCACCCTTATGGCAGAAAGTGAAGAAGATCTAAAGAGCCTCTTGATGCAAGTGAAATAGGAGAGTGAAAATGTTGGCTTAAAACTAAACATTTAGAAAACTAAGTCCATGTTAGTTGGTCCCATCACTTCATGGCAAATAGATAGGGAAATAGTGGAAACAGTGACAGACTTTATTTTCGGAGGCTCCAAAATCACTGCAGATGGTGACTGCAGCCATGAAATTAAAAGATGCTTGCTCCTTGGATGAAAATTATTACCAACCAAACAGCATATTAAAAAGCAGAGACATTGCTATGCCAACAAAGGTCCATCTATTCAAAGCTATGGTTTTTCCAGTAGCATGTATGGATGTGAGAATTGGACTATAAAGAAAGCTGAGCACTGGAGAACTGATGCTTTTGAACTATGATGTTAGAGAAGACTCTCGTGAGTCCCTTGGACTGCAAGGAGTTCCAACCAGTCCATCCTTAAGAAAATCAGTCCTGAATATTCATTGGAAGGACTGATGTTGAAGCTTAAGCTCCAGTACTTTGGCCACCTGATGTGAAGAACTGACTCATTGGAAAAGACTCTAGTTCTGGGAAAGATTGAAGGCAGGAGGAGAAGAGGATGGCAGAAGATGAGATTATTGGAAGGCATCAGCAACTCAATGGACATGAGTTTGAGTATAATCCAGGAGCTGCTGAGGGACAGGTAGGTCTGGCCTGCTGCAGTCCATAGGGTCACAAAGAGTCAGACATGACTGAGTGACTGAACTGAAACGAACTGAATAAAGTTAGATGTGTGATTGATTTAGCCCCTTAGGAATAAATCCTTTTATCCTCTCATGCTAGCATTTCTGTTTTGAGTGTATAGAAATTCACCCTACATTATGTTCATAAAGTCAGACTGCAGTTCCTACTTGCAGTCTAGGAACATTGACCAAGTCCCCCAGTCCTATTTTAGAAGATTTATTTATCTCAATGCAATGTTTTAGAATCTGGTATAGTATCTGGGTCTTTGAAATTTTTTAATTGGCAGTAAAAGTGATATAATTTCTAGTTAATGCAGTATGGCATTCATAAATTAATAGGTGAATTGGAAGCAGGTATTTTGTCAAAGAGTGGATTCTTATAATCTATGTAAAGGGTTAGATTTTTAACCTGCAGTACTTGAATTATGAAAGGTAAGTTTTCTTTTTTTCTGGAAAAGTTAAGTGAAGAACATTGCTTTTCTACTAGGAGGTTATTGTTTAATGCATACCATTTCATAGTGGAAAAAATGATTCAAATTTTCCTGATGGAGTGAAAGCATAAATTCTGGATAACTATGTAATGTTAGTATTTATCTCACAAGAGGAGTTTCCCTGAGGTAGCCTGCAATTTAACACAATGCAAGTGAGCCTGACCCTGTGGAGACTGCAGGAGTGGGAGGTGATCCAATATTGATGAAGTTAATCAATACCCAACCTTAGCAAACTGTTAAATATACTCACAAGAATTTTAAAAAGTGGTCTGAAGTCAGAGGAAAAAAATGTTTTTACCAAGTTCACTAAAGAGAATAATTAAAAGCAAGCCTATATTTTAAACCCTCATGGCATTGTGCTAGGCGAAATTTTTGCCTTTGCTTCCTACAGATGATTAATTCAGATCATCCATAAATGACTGGAACTTAGCATGAACAATGTGACTTTAGTAAGAAGAGACCAGGAAAGGGTAGAAGAGGGGAAGGAGGCAAGGTAACAGCACTCTAATCATGCCCTAGGCACATGGTAGACACTCCAGAAATAGTTGTGCATGAGTGAATAAATACATGAATGAGAGAATAAATAGCGGGGAGACCAAAAAAAAAAAAAAAAAGGAAGGGGTATGGACAGAGAAGAGCCGTGAAGACTGATGGAAAATGTGTTTTGAAAAGTGATAAGAAGGGAACTTTGACCACCATACTGTCCACAATGACTAACGGCACTAAATGGATACTTTAAAGCAGGCGTGAAGGAGCCTTTGCAGAACTGGGTGAAACATTAAAAATTAAGAGGTGTTTAAAGCCTCACACTGGTGCAACCACTTGTGAACAGGCTCTCCTTATCCTCAGGAGATTTTGGCAGCATCAAAGAGCCTTCAATTCCCCTGGAGAAAGAACGCACATAATTATGATAGTCACAGTCTTCGAAGTCAGACAGATTTGACTTCAAAAATAGCTGTATGATTTATCTCCAGCAAATGACCTACTCTTTCAGAACTCAAGGGGGAGACACGTACCGAATGTAATAGCCCAGGTATTAACTGGAAACACAGTAGGTATTCAATAAATGTGCACTTAACATACGCAGTGTTTACACAGCTGTTGGTAAGGCCTCCAATTGTCATTGAAAATAGTACTGCTATATATATTGGTAGAACTCTCTTTTGGCTTCCCACGTGGCTCAGTGGTAACAAATCTGCCTGCCAATGCAGCAGATGCAGGAGACGTGGGTTCAATCCCTGGGCAGGCAAGATCCCTGGAAGTAGCAAACAGCAACCCCCTTCAGTATTCTTGCCTAGAAAAATCCCATAGACCCAGGAGCCTTATGGGCTAAAGTTCATGGGGTTGCAAAGAGTCAGACATGACTGAGTGATCGAGCATACTTAAGTCATTAGCCTCAAAGTTATCAATATATCTTAAAGAAATAATGACCAGTGTGCTAAAGTAACTTAATTAAAATAATGTTAATTATTTCTTACTAAAAATACTGAAATCTTAATTGTATAAAAATAAGAGATTGAGTAAATAACTCTGAAATGAGTAAAAAAAAGTTCTAAGCAGCCATTAGAGTGATATAACCCAAGACTATTTCTTGATGTAGAAATACTTCCCTATATCTGATGTTGTTCAGTCGCTATGTTTTGTCTGACTCTGCATCCTCATGGACTAAAGCATGCTAGGCTCCTCTGTACTCCACTATCTCCCAGAATTTCTGCAAATTAATATCTACTGAGTTGGTGATGCTATCTAACCATTCATCCTCTGTTGCCCCCTTCTCTTTTTGCCTTCAGTCTTTCCCAGCATCAGAGTCTTTTTCAGTGAGTCAATGCTTTGCACCAACTGGCCGAAGTATTGGAGTTTCAGTTTCAATGAATATTCAGGGTTATGTCCTTTAGGATTGACTGGTTTGATCTCCTTGCAGTCCAAGGGACTCTCAAGAGTCTTCTCCAACACCACAGTTCAAAAGCATCAATTCTTCAGTGTTCAGCTTTCTTTATGGTCCAGCTCTCACATTTATACACAACTACTGGAAAAACCAGTAGTCATTTGTGGGTGACTGTGGCTCAGATCATGAACTCCTTATTGTCAAATTCAGACTTAAATTGAAGCAAGTAGGGAAAACCACACTCATCCTCTGTTGCCCCCTTCTCCTTTTGCCTTCAGTCTTTCCCAGCATCAGAGTCTTTTTCAGTGAGTCAATGCTTTGCATCAACTGGCCAAAGTATTGGAGTTTCAGTTTCAATGAATATTCAGGGTTATTTCCTTTAGGATTGACTGGTTTGATCTCCTTGAAGTCCAAGGGACTCTCAAGAGTCTTCTCCAACACCACAGTTCAAAAGCATCAATTCTTCAGTGTTCAGCTTTCTTTATGGTCCAACTCTCACATTTATACACAACTACTGGAAAAACCAGTAGTCATTTGTGGGTGACTGTGGCTCAGATCATGAACTCCTTATTGTCAAATTCAGACTTAAATTGAAGAAAGTAGGGAAAACCACTAGACCATTCGGGTATGACCTAAATCAAATCCCTTATGATTATACAGTGGAAGGGAGAAAGAGATTTAAGGGACTAGATCTGATCGACAGAGTGCCTGATGAACTATGGATGGAGGTTCGTGACACTGTACAGGAGACAGGGATCAAGACCATCCTTATAAAAAAGAAATGCAAAAAAGCAAAATGGCTGTCTGGGGAGGCCTTACCAATAGCTGTGAAAAGAAGAGAAGTGAAAAGCAGAGGAGAAAAGGAAAGATATAAGCATCTGAACGCAGAGTTCCAAAGAATAGCAAGGAGAGATAAGAAAGCCTTCCTCAGCCATCAATGCAAAGAAATGGAGGAAAACAACAGAATGGGAAAGACTAGAGATCTCTTCAAGAAAATTAGAGATACCAAGGGAACATTTCATGCAAAGATGGGTTCGATAAAGGACAGAAATGATGTGGACCTAACAGAAGTAGAAGATATTAAGAAGAGGTGGCAAGAATACACAGAAGAACTGTACAAAAAAGTGTTTCACGACCCAGATAATCACAATGGTGTGATCACTCACCTAGAGCCAGACATCCTGAATGTGAAGTCAAGTGGGCCTTAGGAAGAAGCATCACTAGGAACAAAGCTAGTAGAGGTGATGGAATTCTAGTTGTGCTATTTCAAATCCTGAAAGATGATGCTGTGAAAGTGCTGCACTCAATATGCCAGCAAATTTGGAAAACTCAGCAGTGGCCACAGGACTGGAAAAAGTCAGTTTGCCTTCCAATCCCAAAGAAAGGCAATGCCAAAGAATGAACAAAATACCACACAATTGTACTCATATCACATGCTAGTAAAGTAATGCTCAAAATTCTCCAAGCCAGGCTTCAGCAATACGTGAACTGTGAACTTGCAGATGTTCAAGCTGGTTTTAGAAAAGGCAGAGCAACCAGAGGTCAAATTGCCAGCATCCGCTGGATCATCAAAAAAACAAGAGAGTTCCAGAAAAACATCGATTTCTGCTTTCTTGACTATGCCAAAGCCTTTGACTGTGTGGATCACAATACATTGTGGAAAATTCTGAAAGAGATGGAAATACCAGATCACCTGACCTGCCTCTTGAGAAACCTGTATGCAGGTCAGGAAGCAACAGAACTGGACATGGAACAACAGACTGGTTCCAAATAGGAAAAAGAGTGCGTTAGGTCTGTATATTGTCACCCTGCTTATTTAACTTCTATGCAGAGTACATCATGAGAAACGCTGGACTGGAAGAAACACGAGTTGGAATCAAGATTGCTGGGAGAAATATCAATAACCTCAGATATACAGATGACCCCACCCTTATGGCAGAAAGTGAAGAGGAACTAAAAAGCCTCTTGATGAAAGTGAAAGAGGAGAGTGAAAAAGTTGGCTTAAAGCTCAACATTCAGAAAATGAAGATCATGGCATCTGGTCCCATCACTTCATGGGAAATAGATGGGGAAACAGTAGAAACAGTGTCAGACTTTATTTTTTGGGCTCCCAAATCACTGCAGATGGTGACTGCAGCCATGAAATTAAAAGACGCCTACTTCCTGGAAGGAAAATTATGACCAACCTAGATGGCATATTGGAGAAGGCAATGGCACCCCACTCCAGTACTCTTGCCTGGAAAATCCCATGGATGGAGGAGCCTGGACGGCTGCAGTCNNNGAAACAGTGTCGGACTTTATTTTTTGGGCTCCCAAATCACTGCAGATGGTGACTGCAGCCATGAAATTAAAAGACGCCTACTTCCTGGAAGGAAAATTATGACCAACCTAGATGGCATTTTGGAGAAGGCAATGGCACCCCACTCCAGTACTCTTGCCTGGAAAATCCCATGGATGGAGGAGCCTGGACGGCTGCAGTCTATGGGGTCGCTGAGGGTCGGACACGACTAAGCGACTTCTCTTTCACTTTTCACTTTCATGCACTGGAGAAGGAAACGGCAACCCACTCCAGTGTTCTTGCCTGGAGAATCCCAGGGATGGGGGAGCCTGGTGGGCTCCCGTCTATGGGGTCACACAGAGTCGGACACGACTGAAGTGACTTAGCAGCAGCAGATGGCATATTAAAAAGCAGAGACATTACTTTGCCAACAAAGGTCTGTCTAGTCAAGGCTATGGTTTTTCCAGTAGTTATGTATGGATGTGAGAATTGGACAGTGAAGAAAGCTGAGCGCCGAAGAATTGATGCTTTTGAACTGTGGTGTTGGAGAAGACTCTTGAGAGTCCCTTGGACTGCAAAGAGATCCAACCAGTCCATTCTAAAGGAGATCAGTCCTGGGTGTTCTTTGGAAGGAATGATGCTAAAGATGAAACTCCAGTACTTTGGCCACCTCATGTGAAGAGTAGACTCATTGGAAAAGACTCTGATACTGGGAGGGACTGAGGGCAGGAGGAGAAGGGGATGACAGAGGATGAGATGGCTGGATGGCATCACTGACTCGATGGACATGAGTTTGAGTGAACTCCGGGAGATGGTGATGGACAAGGAGGCCTGGCGTGTTGTAATTCATGGGGTCACAAAGAGTCGAACATGACTGAGGGACTGAACTGAACTGAATTGGAAAAACCATAGCTTTGACTACATAGACCTTTGCCAGCAAAGATGTCCAAGATGTCCATGATGTCTAGATTTGTCATAGCTTTCCTTCCAAGGAGGAAGCGTCTTTTAATTTCGTGGCTGGAGTCACAATCTGCAGTGATTTTGTAGCCCAAGAGAATAAAATTTGTCACTGATTCCACTTTTTCCCTGTCTATTTGCCATGAAGTGATGGGATCAGATGCCATGATCTTAGTTTTTTAATGTTGAGTTTCAAGCCAGCTTTTTCATTCTCCTCTTGCTCCATCATCAAGAGGCTCTTTAGTTCCTCTTCATTTTCTGCCATTAGAGTGGTATCATCTGTAACATACTGTTACTCCCTCAAATATATTGCATGCAATCATATGTTTAATATGCACATATAAAAACATATATTTTAATGATCATGTTCTCAGAAACATTTTTTATAACTCTCTACCCATGCATATAGCACAGCAGAATGAATATATGTGAACATTTAAGATGAGCTTTTCTATAGTTTTTCATCTGTAGTTTGTACATTGTCATTTCTGATTTCTACTTCATGAACATAGATTAATTTTATGCAATTAAAATTTTACTTATGACAGTAAAATTATTCAACACTGAGGAAATGGTAAAATTGTGACACTATGCGATCTATTAGACAGCAACCACAAAGTTCAGGGAAAAACATGAAACTAAATGTATTGAGGGACTTCCCAGGTGGTCCAGTGGTTAGGACTCTGCACTTTCACTGCAGAGAGCCTGAGTTCTATCCTTGCTAAGGGAACTAAGATCCTGCAAGCCATAAATATATAAAATTTTTAAAATGCATCTAGTAATATGTGATTAAATCTTGCAACAATAGAAAAAAACAAACAATAGAAAAAAATAAAATAAAGAAAATAAAAAATTAAGTAAAATTTAAAAATTAAAAAAATAAAAATTAAAGTCATAGCTTGCACAATGAGGAAAATGTGGATATAAAGTCTATCCATATTTACTATCAGTATTGCATGCATATTATATTTCTTAGGTATAAAAATGGCAGTTATGTAGTAGATGCCCTTGTTCTTAGGCAATATGTGCAAAAGAATTTAAGGGCAAAGTATCATGAAGTCTCTAACTTATTTTTAAATGACTCAGAATAAAAAGTGTATGTTGATGGGAAAAAAAGAGAGCAAATGTTGCAGAAGGTGAAAATAAGTTACATAGGTGAAGGGTACATGGGTGATGACTCTACTATTATTGCTTGAAATAATAGGTTTGAAATATTTTCAAAGTAAACTGCTGGTGGGGAGAAGGAAATGAATAGCAATACTAAAGGCTGCAATGAAGAGTTGCAATTACAGAGGAAGAGATACAGCAGATAATTAGCAGTTAAAGGCAGTCTGGGTGGAGACATCTTTTTAACATTTATTGAGCACCCACTACATGCTCAGTAAATATATAACTGCTGTGGGAAAATAGTCATGAGAAAGTTTTAGTGTCAAGAGGAAAGGTTTAGGCAGCACATAAAACAATTTACAGCATCATCACAGCTCAACAAACAAAACCATATATATACAGAAAAAGACTATTAGGAAATATACAGAGTCGTTAAGAGGGATTTTCTTGGGAGTTAAATGCATGGCTGATTTTCATTTATTTCTCTTTATATTCCAAAGTTTTGACAATGACTAAGTATTACTTTTCCAATGAGAAAAACAGCTCTGAAATCAAATGCACCATGCCGTGTGGAATCTTTATACTTCTGATTTACACCTATTACATTTTATTGAAGCAGGATGGTGATAAACTATTTTGCACTCTAGCCTGTGAGAGACTAACAGCCATAGCCAAGATGACACACTTCCAAGAACATACCCCAACTTGTGAAAGTTCATATATGGTTAAAAAAAATTTTTTTTTAAACCCAGCATGTTCTGTGAGCAGGGCTGTATAAAGAGATGTCCAGCATTTAGATGTTAGAATAAACTCTGAAAATTAAATAAATTGCATAAATGTCTATTGGACATAAGCAACTTTCATCACTCACCCTTAGCTAACTGAAGCCATTAATGGATTCAAAGAAAGAATATCAGATGTGTCAGAGGCCACTTTGCAAAAGCAGCTGTGAAGGGTAGGTTAGTAGATTTTCCTTCACAGTTCAGCAAAAGCTCTCTGATCATCAAGTTTTCTATCATAACTGGAACCATGAGTCTGGAATCAATCACAATGATTATTTTTATCTCAATATCCTTGTTGATAGAATAACTTTTCCTGTGTTGTCAGAGATTAAGTATGGATTACAGCTCATAAATAAAAGATGTCCTTTTATTGAAATGAAATGAGAGCAAAGTTTTCAGGTATTTAACTGGAAAATTCTATTATTTTCTATTTTATGGATCAGATTTCTGATTCAAGATGAAAGTTTTTGTTTAAATAAAAGCAAGTATTTTAAATAAAAGCAAAATAAAAGAAATTCCATTATATCATCAAGTTTTAAAGTTGTATTGACATGTGTCTTAGTCTGTTCTGGTTGCTATACAAAATAGCATACATCTGGTAGTTTATGAACAACAAAACTTTATTTCTCACAGTGCTGGATGTCAGCAGTTCAAAATCAAGGTGTCAACAGGGTCACAGTTTCTGGTGAGGGTTCTCTTCCAAGTTTATAACTGGCAGTTTCTGTGTTCTCACATGGTGGAAGAGCTAGGTATCTCTCTGGATCCTCTTTTATAAAGTACCTTCCAAAGTCCCCACTTCCTAATACCATCATCTTTGGAGGTTAAGATTTCAACATATTAATTTGAGGGGGACCTAAACATTAAGACCATAGTAACATAATAAAGGAAATTGAACCACATTTCTTTTTGTGAATGGACTGCTGCTATTATCCACAAACAATCCCATCAATTAGTACATCTAAAATATAGCTCCATATTGGGTAGTAACATAGTTTTAAGTCATCTGATGATATCTCTCAAGATTGCAAGATAATTAAAACTTGTTGTCCATAACTTTGTATCAATATGAATCTCAGTAAATTTACATTTTAGTATGGCAAGTGTTAGTGTTAGTCACTCAGTCGTGCCCGACTCTTTGCGACCCCATGGACTACAGTCCACCAGACTCCTCTGTCCATGAGATTTTCCAGGCAAGGATACTGGAGTGGGTTGCCATTTCCTTCTCCAGGGGATCTTCCCAACCCAGGGGTCAAACCCGGGTCTCCTGCACTGCAGGCAGATTCTTTACTGACTGAGCTGCAAGGAAAGCCCTTAGTATGGCAAACAGTGCCAAAATTTATCAATATTATCCAAAGTTATAGTGCAGGAGGGCTTTCCAGGGGGGCACTAGTGGTAAATGAGATTTTCCAGGCAAGGATACTGGAGTGGGTTGCCATTTCCTTCTCCAGGGGATCTTCCCAACCCAGGGGTCAAACCCGGGTCTCCTGCACTGCAGGCAGATTCTTTACTGACTGAGCTGCAAGGAAAGCCCTTAGTATGGCAAACAGTGCCAAAATTTATCAATATTATCCAAAGTTATAGTGCAGGAGGGCTTTCCAGGGGGGCACTAGTGGTAAAGAACCCGCCTGCTAATGCAGGAGATGGTAACAGATGGGAGTTCAATCTCTGGGCCAGGAAAATCCCTTGTAGAAGGGCTTGGCAACCTACTCCAGCATTCTTGCCTGGAGGATCCAATGGACAGAAAAGCCTGGTGACCCTCAGTCCAGGGTCACCAATAATCATACATGACTGAAGCAACTTAACATGCATAGTGCAGGAATCAAACAACCAATGATACCATGCTAAATGCAAGGAAAGGAAATGTTAAAATTAAAACAGTAAATTCACACTTTACTATTTATTATCACTCAGACAAAACCCACATCTAGTGTCATTATTTCCCTCTGTAGAATTCCCATGAAACTAGTAAAGGTTGATTAATTAATTTTGGGCATTTTTATTTCATTTGGCCAATTGATCTCATATTTACCTATCATAATGAGTTGATTTTCTGAATAAACATGGAGTACATTCAAAGGGCCTTAAGATATACTTTAATATATTTATTGGTATAAAATGAATGAGAATCTATTATCTAAAAAGTCACTATATACATCAAGTTTTAAAGTTGTATTGACATGTGTCTTAGTCTGTTCTGGTTGCTATACAAAATAGCATACATCTGGTAGTTTATGAACAACAAAACTTTATTTCTCACAGTGCTGGATGTCAGCAGTTCAAAATCAAGGTGTCAACAGGGTCACAGTTTCTGGTGAGGGTTCTCTTCCAAGTTTATAACTGGCAGTTTCTGTGTTCTCACATGGTGGAAGAGCTAGGTATCTCTCTGGATCCTCTTTTATAAAGTACCTTCCAAAGTCCCCACTTCCTAATACCATCATCTTTGGAGGTTAAGATTTCAACATATTAATTTGAGGGGGACCTAAACATTAAGACCATAGTAACATAATAAAGGAAATTGAACCACATTTCTTTTTGTGAATGGACTGCTGCTATTATCCACAAACAATCCCATCAATTAGTACATCTAAAATATAGCTCCATATTGGGTAGTAACATAGTTTTAAGTCATCTGATGATATCTCTCAAGATTGCAAGATAATTAAAACTTGTTGTCCATAACTTTGTATCAATATGAATCTCAGTAAATTTACATTTTAGTATGGCAAGTGTTAGTGTTAGTCACTCAGTCGTGCCCGACTCTTTGCGACCCCATGGACTACAGTCCACCAGACTCCTCTGTCCATGAGATTTTCCAGGCAAGGATACTGAGTGGGTTGCCATTTCCTTCTCCAGGGGATCTTCCCAACCCAGGGGTCAAACCCGGGTCTCCTGCACTGCAGGCAGATTCTTTACTGACTGAGCTGCAAGGAAAGCCCTTAGTATGGCAAACAGTGCCAAAATTTATCAATATTATCCAAAGTTATAGTGCAGGAGGGCTTTCCAGGGGGGCACTAGTGGTAAAGAACCCGCCTGCTAATGCAGGAGATGGTAACAGATGGGAGTTCAATCTCTGGGCCAGGAAAATCCCTTGTAGAAGGGCTTGGCAACCTACTCCAGCATTCTTGCCTGGAGGATCCAATGGACAGAAAAGCCTGGTGACCCTCAGTCCAGGGTCACCAATAATCATACATGACTGAAGCAACTTAACATGCATAGTGCAGGAATCAAACAACCAATGATACCATGCTAAATGCAAGGAAAGGAAATGTTAAAATTAAAACAGTAAATTCACACTTTACTATTTATTATCACTCAGACAAAACCCACATCTAGTGTCATTATTTCCCTCTGTAGAATTCCCATGAAACTAGTAAAGGTTGATTAATTAATTTTGGGCATTTTTATTTCATTTGGCCAATTGATCTCATATTTACCTATCATAATGAGTTGATTTTCTGAATAAACATGGAGTACATTCAAAGGGCCTTAAGATATACTTTAATATATTTATTGGTATAAAATGAATGAGAATCTATTATCTAAAAAGTCACTATATTAACTACAGCACTCATTATTAATGAACTGCCTTCTCTAAACATCAAAGTTTTAATTTGATCCAAAATTCCAAATCCTATCATTTATTCTAAAAGTAATCAGGAAAATTACACAAGAGGGCTGAGAGGAGCTACTTCACGTTCAAGGCCAGGAGGGGCAGCTGGGAGAAGATTCACCTCCTCCAAGGTAAGGAGCAGTGGCTGCACTTTGCTGGAGCAGCCCTGAAGAGATACCCCATGTCCAGGGTAAGAGAAACCAAAATAAGATGGTAGGTGTTGTGAGAGGGCATCAGAGGNATTGTAAAGCAAAACAAACTAAAAAAAAAAATTAATTAAAAAAAATCTACCTGCAATGCAGGAGACCTGGGTTCAATTCCTGGGTTGGGAAAATCCCTGAAGAAGGAAGTAGCAACCCACTCCAGTATTCTTGCTTAGAGAATCCCATGGACAGAGGGACCTGGCAGGCTACAGTCCCTGGAGTAGCAAGAGTTGAACATGATTTAGTGACTAAACCACCACCACCATCCAAATAGCAGAGGGGAAAAATAAAGATGAAAGTCTTAAAACTCTGTGCTATTCAAAGGATTGTCAGTTGCACACAGCTAAATATCTAATTTAATCAATATGATTTCTAGGTAGAAACTGGAGCAATGTGTGATTGATTTCACAGAACTTTTCACCCAGTATATGGTATGAAATGGAGAAAGTAGGATTTGTCCATTAACTAATATACTTGAAATGGTTCCAGGATAATTTTTGTCTATTGTATTGCAAAAGGTGAAAACAATACAGTTATATAAGATTCAGTAGATGAAAGAAATTCAATTCATCACTCAAATATCTGAAGAACTATCTGAATATCAAATGATGAGTTGCAGGCAAATTGTGAATCATTGACTATGATATTGCCATAGGCTCAATTTATCTCTTTTCTTAGCTCTCCTTTGACCTTATTTCAGTTTCATTCTTTTCTTGGTTTTCCTCATGATAGTAAAGTGAAAGGCAAAGTTGAGGTCATATTTCTTTTATCTTGATTATATAGAGAGGCAAACTATTAAGAAGCTGAATGCTGAGAGTTTCCTGCAGGAGTTAGACTGTTTCTGCTCCCTATTTTTGTGAGTGCTTTGAGAAAACTGTAAAATGGTTATGCCACCAGAAGCAGCATTTTCTTGACCTGTAGATTTCAGCTAATGGTCAAGTGTTCTTCAATCACTAATTCCAGTGACAGACTCTTGATTATTTCAAACTTTTAATAATTTGTAGGCACATAATGTCTCGAACTACATTTTTTTTCTTAAGACACTGAATATAATTTTATATTACCTGCAACAATTTTCAACTGAATGATTCAGTTGAAATTAGATAATTTCAACTAATTAGACAAAAAAAGTATTTAAATTGCATAAAATATTTTATGAAATGTTTGGGTTGTAACTTTCACAAAAGTAAAGACAAGTAGAAATTTTGCTTCTCATCTAAAGGAGTTCAGAACTTGGTCTGTTAAACCTCTTGAAGATAACAATTACAAACTCTGGAAGAAATACAAAGAGAAACTACTTGAAGACAGTTGAGACAGAGTAAAAGCAGATACATCTAGAATGCATTCAGCACTAGGAAGAAGGTAAGTACACAAGAGGATTACTCTCTGATAAAGTTTTGGTTTGAATAAAGAACACAGCTAGCACTGTTTCTGAAAAGAGTAAGATTCCAGTTCAGTTCAATTCAGTCACTCAGTTGTTTCCAAATATTTGCAACCCCATGGACTCCAGCATGCTAGGCTTCCCTGTCCATCACCAATTCTCAGAGCTTGCTCAAACTATGTCCATTAAGTCGGTGATGCCATCCAAACATCTCATCCTCTTTGTCCCCTTTTCCTCCTGCCTTCAATCTTCCTCAGCATCAGGGTCTTTACCAATGAGTCAGTTCTTCTCATCAGGTGGCCAAAGTATTGGAGCTTCAGATTCAGCATCAGTTCTTCCAATGAATATTCAGGACTGATTTCCTTTAGGATGGCCTCATTCAATCTCCTTGCAGTCCATGGGACTCTCAAGAGTCTTCTCCAACACCACAGTGCAAAAGCATCAATTATTCAGTGCTCAGCTTTCTTTATAATCCAATTATCACATCCATACATGACTACTGGAAAAACTATAACTTTGACTAGCTGGACCTTTGTTGGCAAAGTAATTTCTCTGCTTTTTAATAAGCTGTCTAGGTTGGTCATAGCTTTTCTTCCAAGGAGTAAATGTCTTTTAATTACAGGGCTGCAGTCACCATCAGCAGTGACTTTGGAGCCCCCCAAAATAAAATCTCTCACTGTTTCCATTGTTTCCCAATCTACTTGCCATGAAGTGATGGGACTGGATGCCATGATATTAGATTTCTGAATGTTGACTATTAAGCTAACTTTTTCACTGTCTTTCACTTTCAACAAGAGATTCTTGGTTCTTCTTCATCTTCTGCCATAAGGGTGGTGTCATCTGTGTATCTGAGATTATTGATATTTCTCACAGAAACCTTGATTCCAGCTTGTACTTCAACCAGCCAGGCATTTTGCCTGATATACTCTCTATATAAGTTAAATAAGCAGGGTGACAACATACAGCCTTGACGTACACCTTTCCTGTTTAGAACCAGTCAGTTGTTCCATGCCCTTTTCTAACTGTTGCTTCTTGACCTGCATACAGATTTCTCAGGAGGGAGGTCAGGTTGTCTGGTATTCTGATCACTTCAAGAATTTTGTACAGTTTATTGTAATCCACACAGTCAAAAGCTATGGCATAATCAATAAAGCAAAAGTTGATGCATTTCTGGAACTCTTGTTTTTTTGATGATCCAATCAGTCAGTTCAGTTCAGTTCAGTCACTCACTCCTGTCCGACTCTTTGAGACCCCATGGATCGAAGTATGCCAGGCCTCCCTGTCCATCACCAACTTGCAGAGTTCATTCAGACTGACATCCATCGTGTCAGTGATGCCATCCAGCCATCTCATCCTCAGTTGTCCACTTCTCCTCCTTCCTCCAATCCCTCCCAGCATCAGAGTCTTTTCCAATGAGTCAACTCTTCGCATGAGGTGGCCAAAGTACTGGAGTTTCAGCTTTAGCATCATTCCTTCCAAAGAAATCCCAGGACTGATCTCCTTCAGAATGGACTGGTTGGATCTCCTTGCAATCCAAGAAAGAAAGAACGTGAAGTCACTGAGTCATGCCAGAGTCTTTGTGACCCCATGGACAGTAGCCTGCACCAAGGTCCTCCATCCATGGGATTTTCCAGGCAAAAGTACTGGAGTGGGTTCCCATTTCCTTCTCCAGGGAATCTTCCTGACCCAGGGAACAAACCCAGGTCTCCTGCATTGTAGACAGATGCTTTACTGTCTAAGCCACCAGGGAAGTCCAAGAGACTCTCAAGAGTCTTCTCCAACACCACAGCTCAAAATCATCAGTTCTTCAGCACTCAGCTTTCTCACAGTCCAACTCTTACATCCATACATGACCACATGAAAAACCATAGCCTTGACTAGATGAACCTTTCTTGGCATAGTACTGTCTCTGCTTTTAACTATACTATCTAGGTTGGTTATAAATTTCCTTCCAAGGAGTAAGTGTCTTTTAATTTCATGGCTGCAGTCAACATCTTCAGTGATTTTGGAGCCCAAGAAAATAAAGTCTGACACTGTTTCCACTATTTTGCTATTTCCCATGAAGTGATAGGGCCAGATGCCATGATCTTCACTTTCTGAATGTTGAGCTTTAAGCCAACTGTTTTACTCTCCTCTTTCACTTTCATCAAGAGGCTTTTTAGTTCCTCTTCACTTTCTGCCATAAGGGTGGTGTCATCTGCATATCTGAGGTTACTGATATTTCTCCCAGCAATCTTGATTTCAGCTTGTGCTTCTTCTAGCCCTGTGTTTCTCCTGATGTACTCTGCATATAAGTTAAATAAGCTGGGTGACAATACACAGCCTTGATGTACTCCTTTTCCTATTTGGAACCAGTCTGTTGTTCCATGTCCAATGTTAACTGTTGCTTCCTGACCTGCGTATAGGTTTCTCAAGAGGCAGGTCAGGTGGTCTGATATTCTCATCTCTTTCAGAATTTTCCACAGTTTCTTGTGATCCACACAGTCAAAGGCTTTGGCATAATCAAAAAAGACAGGCGGGTCATGGTGGAGAGGTCTGACAGAATGTGGTCCACTGGTGAAGGGAATGGCAAACCACTTCAGTATTCTTGCCTTGAGAACTCCATGAACAGTATGAAAAGGCAAAATAAGATACTGAAAGAGGAACTCCCCAGGTCGGTAAGTGTCCAACATGCTACTGGAGATCAGTGGAGAAATAACTCCAGAAAGAATGAAGGGATGGAGCCAAAGCAAAAACAAAACCAAGTTGTGGATGTGACTGGTGATAGAAGCAAGGTCCAATGCAGTAAAGAGCAATATTGCATAGGAATCTGGAATGTCAGATCCATGAATCAAGGCAAATTGGAGTGGTCAAACAAGAGATGGCAAGAGTGAATATCGACATTCTAGGAATCTGCGAACTAAAATGGACTGGAATGGGTGAATTTAACTCAGATGACCATTGTATCTACTACTGTCGACAGAAATCCCTTAAAAGAAATGGAGTAGCCATCATCGTCAACAAAAGGATTCTAAATCCAGTACTTGGATGCAATCTCAAAAACAACAGAATGATTTCTGTTCATTTCCAAGGCAAACCATTCAATATCACAGTAATCCAAGTCTATGCCCCAACCAGTAACGCTGAAGAAGCTGAACTTGAACGGTTCTATGAAGACCTACAAGACCTTTTAGAACTAACACCCAAAAAAGATGTCCTTTTCATTATAGGGGACTGGAATGCAAAAGTAGGAAGTCAAGAAACCCTTGGAGTAACAGGAAATTTGGCCTTGTGAAACGGAATGAAGCAGGGCAAAGACTAATAGAGTTTTGCCAAGAAAATGCACTGGTCATAGTAAACACCCTCTTCCAACAACACAAGAGAAGACTCTACACATGGACATCACCAGATGGTCAACACCAAAATCAGATTGATTACATTCTTTGCAGCTAAAAGTGGAGAAGCTCTATACAGGCATCAAAAACAAGACCAGGAGCTGACTGTGGCTCAGATCATGAGCTCCTTATTGTCAAATTCAGACTTAAACTGAAGAAAGTAAGGAAAACCACTAGACCATTCAGGTATGACCTAAATCAAATCCCTTATGATTATACAGTGGAAGTGAGAAATAGATTTAAGGGAGTGGATCTGTTAGATACAGTGCGTGATGAACTACGGTTGGACGTTCATATTGTACAGGAGACAGAAATCAAGATCATCCTCATGGAAAAGAAATGCAAAAAAAGCAAAATGGCTGTCTGTGGAGGCCTTACAAATAGCTGTGAAAAGAAGACAAGTGAAAAGCAAAGCATTTGAATACAGAGGTCCAAAGAATAGCAAGAAGAGATAAGAAAGCCTTCTTCAGCGATCAATGCAAAGAAATAGAGGAAACAACAGAATGGGAAAGGCTGGAGATCTCTTCAAGAAAATTAGAGATATCAAGGGAACATTTCATGCAAAGATGATCCAATGGATGTTGGCACTTCGATTTCTGGTTCCTCTGCCTTTTTTAAAGCAAGTTTGATTATCTGGAAGCTCATAGCTCAAGTACTGTTGAAACCTGGCTTGGAGAATTTTGAACATTATTTTGTTAGCATGTGAGATGAGTGCAATTGTAAGATAGTTTGAAGATTCTTTGGCATTACCTTTCTTTGGGAATGGAATGAAAACTGATCTTTTTGCGTCCTGTGGCCACCGTTGATTTTTCCAAATTTGCTGGTATATTGAGTGCAGCACTTTCACAGCTTTGTCTTTTAGGATTTGAAATAGCTCAACTGGAATTCCATGACCTCCACTAGTTGTGTTCATAATGATGCTTCCTAAGGCCTACTTGACTTTGCATTCCAGGATGTTTGGTTCTAGGTTAATGATCACTCCTTCATGGTTATCTGGGTCATGAAGATATTTTTTTAATTAATTTTTATTTTTTAGTTTGTTTTGCTTCACAATACTGTATTCGTTTTGCTATACATTGACATGAATCAGCCACGAGGGTACATGAACTCCTAATCCCGACCCCACCTCCCTCCGCCCACCCCACACCTCTCTGGATTATCCCCATGCATTAGTCCCAAGCATCCTACATCCTGCATCAAACCTAGACTGGCAATTTGTTTCACTTATGATATCATACATGTTACACTGCCACTCTGCCAAATCATCCCACCCTCTCCCTCTCCCACAGAGTCCAAAACACTGTTCTATACATCTGTGTCTCTTTTGCTGTCTTGCGTACAGGTTTAT
Organism: Aepyceros melampus; assembly: GCA_006408695.1. Lineage (NCBI taxonomy): Eukaryota > Metazoa > Chordata > Mammalia > Artiodactyla > Bovidae > Aepyceros > Aepyceros melampus. The sequence goes on along the minus strand of SJXQ01003020.1, from coordinate 23,066 downwards.
CATTACCATCATTCTAAATTCCATATATATGTGTAAGTATACTGTATTGGTGTTTTTCTTTCTGGGTTACTTCACTCTGTATAATAGGCTCCAGTTTCATCCACCTCAGTAGAACTGATTCAAATGTATTCTTTTTAATGGCTGAGTAATACT
>SJXQ01003020.1:0-22517 GCA_006408695.1 Aepyceros melampus | reverse complement strand
TTCATGGGAAATAGATGGGGAAACAGTGGAAACAGTGTCAGACTTTATTTTTTTGGGCTCCCACATCACTGCAGATGGTGACTGCAGCCATGAAATTAAAAGACGCTTACTCCTTGGAAGAAAAGTTATGAGCAACCTAGACAGTATACTGAAAAGCAGAGACATTACTTTGCCGACTAAGGTCCGTCTAGTCAAGGCTATGGTTTTTCCTGTGGTCATGTATGGATGTGAGAGTTGGACTGTGAAGAAGGCTGAGCGCCGAAGAACTGATGCGTTTGAAGTGTGGTGTTGGAGAAGACACTTGAGAGTCCCTTGGACTGTAAGGAGATCCAACCAGTCCATTCTGAAGGAGATCAACCCTGGGATTTCTTTGGAAGGAATGATGCTAAAGCTGAAGCTCCAGTACTTTGGCCACCTCATGCAAAGAGTTGACTCATTGGAAAAGACTCTGATGCTGGCAGGGATTGGGGGCAGGAGGTAAAGGGGATGACAGAGGATGAGATGGCTGGATGGCATCACGGACTCGACGGACTTGAATTTGAGTGAACTCCGGGAGTTGGTGATGGTCAGGGAGGCCTGGTGTGCTGCGATTCATGGGGTCGCAAAGAGTCAGACATGACTGAGTGACTGAACTGAACTGATATCTAAATTCTAACATTTCAATGCACATGTCAATAATTACATTATACATAAATGGTTTAAACACACCAATTAAAAAGACAGATTGCTAGGTGATTGGAGCCATTTTCAAAAAGTTATGTGCTGTATACTTCTATTTATATGACATTCTAAAAAAGGCAAAACTACAGTAATAGAAAACAGATGAGTGGTTGTAAGCGGTCAGTGTTGGGGAGAGTGCGACTAGAAAGGGATAGAATCAGAGTTTTGAGAGGGATGGCTCTGTTCTATATCTAAATTGTGCTGTTGGTTATATAAAACTATATGTGTTAATATTCATAGAAATATTTACCAAAAAGTCAGTTTTACTATATGAAAATCTAAAAAGCAAAATCAAAAATAATACCTGTATATTTAACTTTTGCTGTATGCCAGGCACTGTCCTTTAAGACTTAATTTTATATAATCTTTTAGAACAACACTGGGGCTTCCCTGATGGCTCAGAGGATAATGCATCTGCCTGCAATACAGGAGACTCGGGTTCTATCCCTGGGTTGGGAAGATCCCCTGGAGAAGGAAATGGCAACCCACTCCAGTATGCTTGCCTGGAGAATCCCATGGACGGAGGAGCCTGGCGGGCTACAGTCCACGGGGTCGCAAAGATTAAGACACGCTGAGTGACTTCACTTTCTTTCTTTATGAACTACATAGATTTTTCTCCATTTCACAAGTGATGAAGGTTAATAATTGAATGCCTTACTAAAGTTAAATAAATGACTCACTGAAGATTAAATAATTAGAAGTTCACACCAGAATGTAACCAAAATCTTTCTGATTCCAAAATCTTATTCTCTGATGATGCTTATTTACTCAGAAGCAGTGATCCTCATCTAAAACTAATGGGAAAATGTTAATATCACACAAATTAGAAAGCAGAAACAAAGACACTATAACATAAACATATTTTCTGCTAATTATTCTTTTTTTTTGCTGTGCTTTGTGTAAAAAATAAGGTTTCTGTATGATACTAGTAGTGTAGAAAGTGTCTGTTCATTCATTTAATAACTATTTACTGAATACATAAGCAAAACACATGCAAAAAAACCATGGTAGATTAAAAAATGAACCAGATATAGATCATGTTCTCAAGGTGCTTTTTATCTACAGTGGAAATTGGAACATGTATATACACAGTGTTAAATGTCTGTCTGATTGTATCTCCATGAGTAACAACCACACCAAAACTTAGAAATTTTAAGTAACTTAAAACAAAAATGTATTATTCTCTTTGACAGTGATGTTTATGAACTGGGATCAGCTGGGTGGTTTTGACTTGGGGTCTCTGATGTCATTCACAATCTGTTGAGTTGAGCTGGTGATATCTGAAGGTTCACTCACATGGCTAGCAATTGATTCAGGCTATTGGCAGGGAGTTCTGCAGGGGCTATCCACATGAGTGCTTACCCATGGCCTTGCTGTGTGTCTCGAATCCCTCATGGCAAATCTGCTGGATTCCAAGAGTGAATGTTCCAAGGGGCCCAAGTATAGCTATAAGACTTCTTAAGACCTAATTTTGGAAACAACACAGAATAATTTCCTATACATTCTGTTAGTCAATGTTCTGAGCCAGAACTTCCTTGGTGGTCCAGTGATTAAAAATCCAGCTTCCAATGCAGGACACATAGGTTTGATCCTATTCCAGGAAGATCCCACGTGCCATGGAGCAGCTAAGCCTGTGTACCACTGCAACTGAGCCTGTGCTCTCACGCCTGGGAGCTGCAACTACTGAGCCCCCATGCCACAACTACTGAAGCCTCATAAGAGAAGCTGCTGCAGTGAGAATCCCGAACACCACAACTGGAGAGAAGTCTCTGCTCTCTGTAACTAGAGAAAGCTCACACAGCAACAAAGACCCATTGCACCCCCACCCCCCACACACAAAAAATCTAAGCCTGACAGATTTAAGTGGAAGGGATAGAAGAGGGTCATGAATATTGAGAAGTGTGGCTAATTTTCAGACTATCTTTGTAAACCACCACTATCTGCTGTTTGATCTCCAGGAATCCACATCCTTTCTATATGCAAAGTCTCCTTAACCCCCGACTCAAGACCTGTGAAGTCTTATCCTAATACCACATTGGCTCAAACCTAAAGTAGAGGAACTTGTCACCTAAACTGGATCAAGGTACATCATCCTATTTGATCTTAGGGCTTCCTGATAGCTCAGTTGGTAAAGAATCTACCTGCAATGCAGGAGACCTTTGTTCGATTCCTGGGTAGGGAAGATCCACTGGAGAAGGGATAGGCTACGCACTCCAGTATTCTTGGGCTTCCCTTGTGGCTTAAGACCTGTGAAATAGTGACACAAGTCGTCTGTCTCCCACAGTAATAACTTGTGTTCTGTATGTTGTGTGTGTGGGAGATACATTAAATACACACCTGACAGAAAATGGTGACAAGTAGGAAATACAATAGACATATTGAAAAAGAGAGTGAGAGACAGAAGTATCTACACAATTCTGAAGTCCAGGCAAGCACAAGTCACCAATTCCTTGACTAGAGACTAGTCGTGTTCCCTGGGAGTGATTCTCCACTCTTTACTATGAGTCACCCTTCACTCTTCATTATAAATGGCCTAGGTTCAATTCCTGCATTAGAGAATCCCCTAGAGGAGGGCACAGCAACCCACTTCAGTATTCTTGACTGGAAAATCCCAAGACAGAAGAGCCTGGTGGGCTATGGTTCATAGAGTTGCAGAGTTGGACATGACTGAAGCAACTTAGCATGCACACACACACAAGCCTGAGTGCCTGGAGCCTGTGCTGCACACCAAGAGAAGCTACGGCAATGAGAAGCCAGCACACCACAAATTATAGCCCCTGCTCACCAGGACTAGAAAATGCCTGTGCAAGCAACGAAGACCCAGTGCAGCCAGAAATAAATAAGTAAAGATTCTTTTCAGCCTTGCCATAAACCTTTTTGATGTGTTTTAAAGAAGCTTTCAGCCACACCCCTGATTTCTACTTTGCTCTGGAGCTACAATTTATTGGCAACACTCTGGATTTGATATATGCCTGAAGGCAGGGGTCCCCAATCACCAGGACCTAATGCCTGAGGATCTGAGGTGGAGCTGATGTAATAATAATAGAAATAAAGTGCACAACCAATGTAATGCACTTGAATCATCCTAAAGCCATGCGCCAGTCCATGGAAAATTGTCTTCTATGAAACCAGTCCTTGGTGCCAAAAAGGTTGGGGACTGCTGCCTTAAGGCATGTGCTACTTTGATAATCTTTTGCTGGTTGTACAGAGAGACAGGATGAAAAAGAGTTGCGTTTGAGAGTTCTGTTTGTTTGCTTGTTTTGCTTTGTTGTTTTGTTTTTAACTGAGTACGTCCTAAATCCTTTATGTTTCCTGGTTTGTTGGAAACTGAATAAGACTTGCATTAGTTCGCCTTTTCTACAGCCATACCTTATCATACACAGATAAAAGAAACCAGCTGGCACTTCCAAAATATGCTGGAGAGTCTCCTTACCCAAACTCACCAATTCTTAGTTATACTCAGCATTTGCAATGCTCTGAAATGTTTGTAACTGAATAAAAAAAATCTCCTCCTTAGCCTGCAATAACAATTTTCTGTCTTTCAAGTGTTCGCTCTTTAAGGCCATTTTGTTTTCATCGACCATAAGATTTTGCATTGTTTGCTACTGCAATGCAGTCTAAATTCTCCTGTATGTTAACATACCTCATCTTATCTGATTTTCACAAGCATATTAATGAAGATGTGTTTTCTATTCCAGTATATGGCTACTCAAGAGGTGGCCGGAGGTTCTGCCTACAGTTATTCCTCACTATCTGGAATAGCCAGCATCTGGAACATTTCCAGCCATGTGGCAGAGGGAAAAGAGCACTCAAGAAGATTGTACACAGACAAGTAAATGCTCAGCACAAAAGTGACACATGTCACTTCCCTTCCCAAGTCATTAGCTAATGACAGCAATGAGGCCATATTGAGTTCAACAAGGTGGGAAATTACAATCCCATCACATACTCAGAAGAAGAGAAAATAAATAATTGTGACCAGCTCAAATGATTACCATCTCATGAAAAGTTCCTAATACAGTTCTTATAAAATGGATGCTCAACAGTTGCAGCTGCTATAATTAGAGTTATCACATTTGCAATGGTTTACTCTTAGGTTTGCATTCTGCTATCTGTCCACTTGTAACCTTGTGATGTAAAATAAATGGAATTGATGTCTGAGTCTAAACTTGGCCATTCACTAACTATGTAAAAGTGAGCAAAACACTTGATTTCCATATACCTCCATTTAAAATTTATTTTGCTAATTTTAAAGGGTGATACAAATGTAGGTCAATCCATGAAAGGCTGAGTCATGCCTCAAACTTGAGGCTCTACCTAATTTTGGATCTAACCTCCCCAGTACAACCAGTGCTTCCGTTGAAATTTTGGGGTAAGTCAATTAATTCTTCATCTTTTCAAAGAAACAAAACTTCCCACTAGAATGCCTATTTCCATACATCTCCAGTCTCCAGGCAATTTCCAGAATACCACCCACCAAAATTATCTCTTTTCGTGCTCAGTGTTAGTTCACTATGCCTGAAAGGATTCCTTCACACCGATTCCTTTTATTGTGAGTAAAGTTCTCAGTAATCTTGCCTTCATTATGATATTCTTAGTTGATGTACTTTAGACCTTTCTTCACTGTAGCACCTGATAATTTTCCAGTCCAATTCACCTCTGGCATCTTTTTTCACATCAATGTTCTCACCATTTCTTCAAATATCGTGACTCTACAGTTCCTTGCAATCTCCATCTTTTTCAATTTAACTTATTTACTTTCTTCTTTGTTCAATTCCAAAGACCGTATCATTAGCCTTCTTGTCAAAGTATCAAAAAAGCTACTTAAAATGACAACTCTGCTATGAAAGATAAGTGTATTCTGCTATAACCATGTATATTAAAGGATTGACCTAATTGAAGCGGTAAGGGGAGGGTTTCCCTGTGAAAGCATGATTAAGTTAAATTCTGAAGAAAAAAATTATGTCTGCTACTATTTAGAGTTGCTCCAGTTTCATTATCTCAATTTCAAGTTTCTATTTGACCACAGTCATATTACCTTCTAAAGGTGCTATATATTATGTTATCAAATCTGTGTTCTTATTTGAAATGCCAGCTTTAACCTTTTTATATTTTCCTTATACACCTTTCACATTCCTATTAAAAATTGGCTTCTATTATCAACAATGTCGTGTTATACACCAGAATGTCCCAACATGTTGATTTTACTGCCAGTCTCCATGCTTTTCAACCTAATGTATCTATTCTGCTCGCCATTACTCTTTATTCTGTCAGCTTATATCTTTATAAAAAGTCAAAGTTTAAAATTACCTTTTTCTTTTGGTATCTGTTTATTCCTATTTGAAATGGAATTGCCAGCCATCTAGAGTACTTCCTGGCATAAAGTATGTATGAATGAAGATATGAATATTCTTTCCTGATTTCTTTTACCGAGAAAGTAGGGAAATCTTGATGATTGAGAGTACTATAAATTTAAACCATTTAATCTCAACTAACTCAGCTTTCTTTTTTAAATCACCGAAGTCTCCCTTTCATTTCCTATAGCATTTGTTTCTAGCAACCATTCCTTCCACTCTCACTTTCAACAGGTAACTTCTAATTTACTAAGATCCAAATGAGCTTTTTCAAATAGATTTCCTTTTTGCTTTTCCCATTTTCTAGCATCAATCTTGTTTGAGTTATCTCTTTAAATGATGGGAAGAGCTTAAACCAACTTGATACAATGACCTCAAATTTCACTCATTCATATATTAGCTCATTTATCAAAAATGTTTTGATATTTCTTTGTCTAGAGCAACAGGGATGAATCCTTTCATTAACAGGCTCAGAGAAGGATTATGTTCTATGATGATTGCATGTTCAAGGCCCTGCAAGTTCTGTCTGGTATTTTTTCCTCTGTGTCTACAGCTTTTGTTTTTCTCCATTTTACTTGCTATGCCCTCACTGATACATTATCCATCAGATAATATTAATAGAACTTTCTAATAGAACTTTCCAAGATGATGAAAATATTTTGTTTTTGCACCATCCAACACAAGAGGCACTAGCTTCACCTGGTTCTAGAGCACTTGAGACATGGACAGTGATGCTAAAAACTGAATTTCAAATTTTATGTAATATTAATTTAAATTTAGATTTAAACTTAAATTCACATGTGAATTCCTACTGGATAGACAACAGTTCTCTAGCCCCTGGGGTGTTTTTATCAGCTTTATTAGTTCCTTTCACCTAGAACATTATGCTCCTTCTCAGGACCTTTGCACATGCTGTCTTTGCTGCCCTGGGTGCCTTCTGTTTACCCAGTGCTCACTCACAAAACTATTGGCATGATATTTATTTCTTTTTGTTTAGAGGTTGGCTTAAGGGCATCATTCTGAAGGAGATCAGTCCTGGGTGTTCTTTGGAAGGAATGATGCTAAAGCTGAAACTCCAGTACTTTGGCCACCTCATGCAAGGAGTTGACTCATTGGAAAAGACCCTGATGCTGGGAGGGACTGAGGGCAGGAGGAGAAGGGGACGACCGAGGATTAGATGGCTGGATGGCATCACTGACTCGATGGATGTGAGTCTGAGTGAACTCTAGGAGTTGGTGATGGACGGGGAGGCCTGGTGTGCTGCGATTCATAGGGTCGCAAAGAGTCGGACGCAACTGAGCGACTGAAATGAACTGAACTGAACTAAGGGCATCATCTTCTTCGTCCTGTCCTCCCATCTAAAGTAGAAACCACCTCACTCTCTGACCCCTTTTTTCTTTTCCCTTTGCTTGTTTCTTTCATAGCACTTACTAAAACTGAAGGTATCTTATTTATTTGTTGCTTTCTTGTTTATTGTGTGTCTTCCCCACTAGAGGCTAAGCTTAATGAAGGCAGGGTTTATGCATATCCTATAAATTCTGTGAGTCCACAGACTAAAACCACGCTTCTTTTATAGTAAGCATTTTTAAATGTTTTTGAATAGTTGAACAAACAAATGATGGCTGTAATTTTGGCATGTAATGAGTAGTTGGGAGCACTTATGCAGTAAAAAGAAAATCTGTGTAGGACAGAAACAGGAATAGAGTTCACTGAAGAATTTTATGAGCTAAGTGGAAAAACTGGTGAAGAAAATTTTAAGCAGAGGAAGCATTCTGTGTAAATGCATAGAGGCATGAAAAGTGTGACCTGTGTGGGAGCAGTGAGAAATTATATGAAACTGAAGTGTTTCATTGTTTCTTCTTCTGAGACCATCCTTTCCTTCTCAGTACAAAGAATTATTCTTTTTCAAGATAAACTCTGCCAACAGTCTCTTGTTCTGGCACTTCTCCCATTACTTTATGGAGTATGTCTCATCAATTACCCTTTTATATTTGCTGAATTTCTTTATGGGCTTCTTTGATGGCTCAGATGGTAAAGAATCCACTGACTTTCTGATCTGTCGAACATATATGCTTAATATTGAATGCCATTAATATTCATGGTAGTAAAAAAAAAAAAAAAGTCTTCCCTTTGTCATGGAGGAAGAAATTCTCCTTTACCCTACTAGGTTCTTTCAGCTGGTCTAAGAATTAAATTGACATGAGACAGATTAACAGGAGAAAATCAAACAAAAGTTTATAACATGTATACGTGTAAGAGGGAGGAACAACTCTGACTCCATATTGGATCTGTTTCTTTTACCTTTGTATTTATCGCTTTTAATTACTAAAGCTAATCACTAAAGGGATGTTGCCTATAGCTTAAAGTATACTAATAGCAATCTGCTCCAGTATTCTTGCCTGGAAAATCCCAAGGACAGAGGAGTCTGGCAGGCTATAGTCTATGGAGTTGCAAAGAGTTGGTCACTGCTGAGGAACTGAACAATTGAGTGAGTGATACTTAATGGCCCATCTCCCTGCTTTCCCATGCCTGAACTAAAATACCTTTGTTCAGCTCACAGAAAATATCCTGACCAGGCCCATCTGTAAATGGCTGTGGGAAAGAAGAAATTAACTGTGAAGCCTGGCCAGAACTAGGAAATATTTGCAACAACCTACACCTTTTTTATTTTACCTCCTTATCTCCCCTTCTTTGTTCTATAAAAGAAATTAGCATCCAAACCTGGACAAGATGGTTCTTTGGGATAGTATTCTACTATCTACTCAGGTGGCTATTCCTCCAGCAACTTGTCTCTGGATTTAGTGGCTTGTTGTTCAGCAACTAGTATGAGCTTGGACTCAGGAACAAACACAGGAGAGATCCAGGGAAAGAGTAACTTGTCAAAATAGCAGAAGCTCTTACCTTAAATACCATCCCCAGCCAAAGATAAAAGATGATGTTGAGGGTAGGGAGATTCAGTTTTGAGTGTTTACTGAGAAAAGCAAGATAAGATTGCTATGCAGATTCAAATCCTTGTCTTCTCTTTTGAGAAGTTTCCTGAGATTTGGTCATCCTCCTCTTCCAGGTACAGCAAAGGAGATGCCCTTACAAATGGAGAAATCCCTTACGAATGGAAATGTTTCTCATAAAAACGTAAATCCTAGTTGGTTTACAGAGTTGCTGACATGTCTGCTTTTCCTTAGAAATAACCAGCTTAAAATAATTAATATGCCAAAGACACATATTTTGGAGTGGCAAATTCTGTTTACCTACACCTTCAAGTGCACAGTGCCTTAACATTTCCATATTCTTTTCCATACAGTTACCAAACTGTTCTATGCACACTGCCTTGACTTGCCCACTCCTTTGTCATCTCTTTCATTCCACCGCTTGATTAAACTGCTTGCCTGAAGGAGTGAATTTCTGATCATTTTTCTTCCTTGCCCAAAACTTTGAATAGCCTTTTAGATGAATGAAGGGTGAACTCTTAAGCTTTGAATGTAAATCACACTTCATCCTGGCATAGCCTTGGCTTCAATTTTCAAAATGTTTCTAATACTAAAACATAATGCAGTTGAAATGGACTACTTAATAATATACTTTCTGTAACTGGTGAGCTTGGTTGTTGCCACATTTGAGATGTCATCATTGACCCTACTGTACCACACCCTCTGATGGTTCCTTGTTTGTCATTACACCTTCATTCCTAATGTGAAGTTTGACCTATAGTGGGTACTTCACATGGTGGATAAGTAAAGATGCATTCAATTCAGAGCCTAATCTTGGATTCTGAAACAAAGATGTGCCCTTTGCATGCCTAAATCTCAGAATTTAGGTGCCCTCAAGATTATTACAGGTGAAAATGTTTCATTTACTTTATTCTCTAAGTGAGAAAGACACATGGTTCTGAATAAACAACTGAAAGGAGAGATGATAAAATAAAGGCAGAACTACCTTCAATATTTTATTTATATTAGTAAGATGTTTGCATTTGATTGCAGTGAGCATCAATAGGGCAAAAACAAATAAATTAGTAACTAGATATTATCCATACTTGTAATTTAAATTGTATTTTAGATTCTCCTACTGTAATTAAGTATGCATGGCTTAAGGACCCAATTTAAGGATCATTCTTATTTTAGGAGACATCTGAGGCGGATTAAAGGAATATAGACCTTGCGCACATCCTGATCCTTGTTGGCAACCCTGCCTTTGGAACCATTGCTATAAAACTCCTTAGCAGATACTCCTGGATTGGGAAACACACTTTTTGGGGGTTTAGGCCTGCTGTGTCTCCCTTTACCTGGCAAAGAAATATAGCCATTCTTTTTCACTTCACCCAAAAATTTGAGATTCAATTTGGCATCAGTGAACAAAGGCCACATTTTCAGCATCATTCTTGCATTTTTAAGAAACCAAAGGGCCTAATTTATTACGTTTTCTCTTATGAAAGTTACTATGCTGTTTTGCTGGCTTGCCTGTTAGCTCCTTTTCAGAAAAAATTTTGTCTAGCAGCCCCTCCTTTCCCTACTGCTTCTTTCAAGTATTTTCTGAATGTGTGTCCTCTGAAATACACTACCATTTGCTTATAATTCTTGTTCATCATCTGCTGCAGAAAGATCCCATCCATCTTCCTCAGTGAACTGCAAAAATGTGCCAGAGAATTCTGAGTAGAACAGACATTCTCTTTTTTGGCCTTTTCATATGGGAAAGTCATAAGTGGAATCAGAAGATGTATGAGAATTTGTTCTGATCAGCTGAAGAATACAGATTTTTGAATACAGTTTTATAGAAAAAAAATGGTAAGATAAATAAAGACTTGGTATAAAACTCTACAGCCTCTATAGTAGTAATAGAATAATAATTCTATGCTTAAAGAAAAATGAGTACCATGGATACAATCATGACACTTTCATATCATGGAAAGCTGCTGACCCAGCCAAAAAAAAAAAAAAAATTTACTCTTCTATTCTTTCTTTTGGCAATTAGACTTCATCACTGCTATGGCTTTAGGAGCTATTCTTAATGATGGAAAATTTTGTGATTGGCTGCTGGGTCTAAAAAGTGGCCACATTTTATCAAAAGTCTACTTACAATGTTCCTAAAATTTTGGAAGCAACACACAAGACATTTTGATAGCAATTCAGGTCAGGATTGGGTGGCCTTTCATTTACTTAAGTCTAGGACAAAAATGGATAAGGAAGGTAGAAAATTTTTAAAAAGTTTAATAGTATATATACATAGGAGAGACCCAGAAAAACTGAGCAACTCAGCCAAATGGCAGAAGCCCTCACCTTAAACACCATCCTCAGCCAAAGACAAAAGAAGATGTTCAGGGTGGGCAGAGTCAATATGGAGTTACCAGTATCAACTACAAATTGGCACTTGCTTTGGGTACTTGCCATCTACAAGGATTAAATCATGTGCTGCTGCAGCTGCTGACCAAGGTCTGTCTAGTAAGGCTATGGTTTTTCCTGTGGTCATGTATGGATGTGAGAGTTGGACTATAAAGAAAGCTGAGCACCGAAGAATTGACGCTTTTGAACTGTGGTGTTGGAGAAGACTCTTGAGAGTCCCTTGGACTGCAAGGAGATCCAACCAGTCCATTCTAAAGGAGATCAGCCCTGGGTGTTCTTTGGAAGGAATGATGCTAAAGCTGAAATTCCAGTACTTTGGCCACCTCATGCGACGGGCTGACTCATTGGTAAAGACTCTGATGCTGGGAGGGATTGGAAGCAGGAAGAGAAGGGGAGGACAGAGGATGAGATGGCTGGATGGCATCACCAACTTGATGGATGTGAGTTTGAGTGAACTCCGGGAGATGATGATGGACAGGGAGGCCTGATGTGCTGCGATTCATGGGGTTGCAAAGAGTCGGACACGACTGAGTGACTGAACTGAGCTGAACTGAGAGGGAGTTCAGGGTGGAGAGCAGAGATGAGTCACCCCAGGCTCTGGAAAAACTGGCACAGGTCTTCAGATGGTTAGATATTTTCAGGAGATGATTTTATGAGCCCAATTCTTGCATCTCCTCATATCTAGAAAAGCACTGAATTCCTTCATGGTGATGACTGCTCTATGCAACTATCAGAAATCTTCTGCAAAAATACGTACTTGATTTCATAGACTCCCTCTTCACCAAAATCACATTAACTGACCTTCCCCAACCCTTCTCCTTTACTTCTCTGGGGCAATTTTTCATGGCTATCTGAAATGTCTCCCTGGCCACAGTCCTTATTTTGCACCAAATAAAACTGAACTTGCAACTCTCATGTTGTGTTTTGCACAGTAAAGAAGGGTAAGTTTGTGGTACAGATTTAAGTCCTTGATGTCTCCATTGAGAAGAATGTCCAGAGATTTGGTCATCCTCTTCTTCCAGTTACTTGGAGGGAGACACCCTTACAGAGATTTTCCTTACAAATGTAAATGTTTCTTATGGAAGGATTTTCAAGAGTTTTTCCCATGTATGCTGTTTCCTGGCTTCCCAGGGGGTACAGTGGTAAAGAAACCACCTGCCTGCCAATGCAGGAGACATAAGAGACATGGGTTCAATCCTTGGGTCAGGAAGATCCCCTGGAGAAGAAAATGGCAACCTCATGCAATATTCTTGCCTGGGAAATTCCATAGAGAGAGGAGTCTGGCAAGACTACAGTCCATGAGGTCATGACTGAGTGTGTGTGCCAACATACACAGACTTACACACACACACATGCTGTTTCCTAGAAAATAACCAGCTCAAAATCATTAATAGGACAAAGAGATATATTTTAGCATGGCAAATTCTGTTCCCCTACAGAATTTAAGAAAAGGGTTATTTGAGTAATGACTCAGCTTCCATATCCAGACTACCATATCCAGTTTTCCAAAGGCTCACCTGCCTACTGTGAAAATGGAGGGGAGGCTGGGGTGTGGTAGAGGGCAGGGAAACTAGAAATGCTACTGAAGGAATGCAAAGAGAAGGAAGAAATTCACTCTCTAACATTCAAAACAGGTATAAGAAGTCCAATTTCTTACAAACAAGGCTACTACTGTTCTGAGGGAATATTTTCTAAATTTATTTAAATTTTTAATCACAGTTTAAGCCTGAAGGGTTTATCTCAGTGTGTAGGGAAGATACCAATACTTCCTAGGACAGCAAAGCCAGCAAATTTCTATTTTATCATAAAAGTATATGATGAGGGAGGTTCAAGAGAGAGGGGATATATGCATACCTACGGATGATTCATGTTGATGTATGGGAGAAAACAACACAACATTGTAAAGCAATTGTCTTCCAATTAAAAATAAATAAATGTTAAAGAAGCATTAATATATGATGATAGAAGGTAGTGGTCAGGTGTGTGACTGCTAATGCCCTGCAAGGATTTCAGCTCAGAGTAACAGTGTGTATGTGGTGGGTAAGGCACTGGGAGGAGGAGAACAAAATGGGACAAAAATGATAACTTAATAGAGGAGAATGGGAATGTTGACTTGACTCCTCATTTAGGAATCTGAGGTGCCTTGCTTCCTGTGTGTGTAGAAGGAACTTGGAGGAATGAGAGTTCACCTGGAGTGCTTGCCAGAGGGAACACCTAAGAGAGATTAAGCGACTTTTCAGAGTGGCTACAAGGCAGTCAGTTTAGGCAAGGACTGAACTGTGCAAAGCCAGATCATGGAGAATCTGACATGAGCTAAGATCAGGCCAAGACAGCCAGTGAGGATAGCTGGGTTCAACCAAGTTGAGAGAGACGACTACTTTTGATTACCCCAGGGCAACCATCACAGACACAGCTGCCAGCTGGGGACCAGTGCACAGATGCAGATGGCCACCTGTGTGGGTGTCAGATACAAATTGGCGCTTGTCTGCCTCTACAAGGATTAAATCACAAACTGCTGTAGCTGCTGACCTTCAATACCCCCTGAAGGGAAGTCAGAGGGGAGATCAGGAAAGAGGCACTCTGTGCTCTGGGAAAAACTGGCAGAACAGGCCTTCATCAGTTCAGTTCAGTTGCTCAGTCATGTCTAACTCTGTGACTCCATGGACTGCAGCACGTCAGGCCTCACTGTCCATCATCAACTCCCAGAGTTCACTCAAACTCATGTGTATTGAGTTGGTGATGCCATCCAATCATCTCATCCTCTGCTGTCCCCTTCTCCTCCCACCTTCAATCTTTCCCAGCATCAGGGTCTTTTCAAATGAATCAGTTCTTCGCATCAGGTGGACAAAGTATTGGAGCTTCAGCTTCAGCATCAGTCCTTCCAATGAATATTCAGGACTGATTTCCTTTAGGATGGACTAGTTGGATCTCCTTGCTGTCCAAGGGACTCTCAAGAGTCTTTTCCAACACCACAGTTTGAAAGCATCAATTCTTCAGGGCTCAGCTTTCTTTATAGTCCAACTCTCATATCTATACATGACCACTGGAAAAACCATAGCCTTGAGTAGATGACTTTTGTTGGCAAAGTAATGTCTCTGCTTTTTAATATGCTGTCTAGGTAGGTCATAACTTTCTTCCAAGGAGCAAGCGTCTTTTAATTTCATGGCGCAGTCACCATCTGCTGTGATTTTTGGAGCCAAAAAAAAAAAAAAAAGTCTGTCACTGTTTCCACTGTTTCTCCATCTATTTGCCATGAAGTGATGGGACCAGATGCCATGATCTTAATTTTCTGAATGTTGAGTTTTAAGCCAACATTTTCACTCTCCTCTTTCACTTTCTCAAGAGGCTCTTTAGTTTCATAGTCTTTATAGAGTTAGATATTTTCAGGAACCAATTTTATGAGCACAATTCTGTATCTCCTAAAATCTAGAAAAGCACTAAAATCCTTCATGGTGACTAAGCTTCTCATGACTAGGAGAAACCTTTTGCAAAAATATGGGCTTGATTGCATGTGCTCCCCTTTCACTAAAATTGCATATATACTGATCTTTCCCCTCCCTCTTTGGAGCAGTTCAGAGCTATCTGAAATGCTGTCTCTTGGCTGTAGTCCTCATTTTGCCCCAAATAAAATTTAACTCACAATGGTCATGTTGTACTTTTTTCTTTAAAGACAGCATGAGACTAAACAAGCCTGCAAACATCCTACCCAAGAATCTCTTCACCTCTACCATAACGTTGCAAACACTTCAACATAACTTTGAAGAATAACTCTTGGGTTGGGGATAAAGTGTTTCAGAGGTAAGTAAAACCAAGCAATATGTAATCAAAGGAAAATTTTACATTATAAGACCAGGCTAAGTTTAAGGTGCCACATATCTTTTGCACTGAAGAATCACTTAAATTTGTTATCCCATTACACATATGTTTGAGTTAATCTATATTAAATATATATTACTATACATAATTACATGTTTTTAACACTTTATTCTTAAAGGACCATGAGAAAATATTTACCAAGTGGGTGAGTAAAACACAATCATAAAAAACTGGAAAATTTTGAGAACAAAAAGTGTACCATTAATAATTATTAATAATTAAGCTATTAATAATTACTTGAGCACAAAAAGGCATAAACCTGAACCACCTCATGCCACCTAGAACATATCCTACAGAAGAAGCTGAATTCTATTAAGATGAGAATTTTCTTTGGTTGAGATGGGGAGAGATGTGGAGAAAACCTTTACCTTAATGTATATATCTGTTCAAAAATAGAGGGATGTGGTTGGCCATAAATTTACAGTGAAAGGATGGTTTCAGGTGATTTGGATTTTAAATGTCATCAGAACTTTGCTGTGCTGCCATCTCTGTTTATATCCTGTGGACCCAAACCTTTGTAAAATCAAAATCAGGAGTGTTCTTTGATTATAGTGTTTAAGGATGAGAGGAAGAGGAAGAAAGCAAGGAGTTGACTGCAGTACCAGGTGAAGTCAAAGCTGTATGAAAATAATTCACGTAGTTCTAAGAACTAAGACTGGTAGAAATGGGAGATTCACCGGGAGCAAGACATTAGAGAAAAACAACCTTAAGAATGAGCCTCTTATGAATTGAGAAGTTATCTGTGGGTACGATGGGTGGGAATGGGTTTCTACTAGTAATATGAGGGTTCCAGTAAATCTACTGCTTATATTCAAGAAAGATTGTTCCCCTAAGCCAGGAAATCTAGAAATAACTCAGCTGTATAAATCTAGGTTAAACATACTTTACAATTGTATACAATTAAAAAAGCAATTTCAGTGATCAGTCAACATTTATTAGACAGCCATTCCAAACAGACTGTTGTATTAAAAAAAAAAAAAAAAGACTCCAACTCACAAACTTAACTAATTCCACAGTAAAAAGAAAAATAAGGAAAGAGATTTGGTTTACACTTTCTATGATCATTGAAATGTCTTTTCCTCCTCATGTATTAACTATAAATAAACAATACCAATTCTTCACCCTTGTATTGTTTTTATTATTATTAAAGTAACTATAACTTATATACAGTGGCATAGATTTATACCCACTGGTTATTTAAAGTTCATGAAATGCTTTCTGCTCCCTGAAGGAAATGTACCAAATACAAACAAAATAATAATAAAATAATAATATGCCCAAGGATAGACTGTGTTTCTATGTTTTCATACTGTGAGCATCATGGGTATTTTAGAGACAGGTTGTTTATAAATGAGGCCTCCAGCTGTTACTGAGAGACTCAGGCAGAAAAAGGGAGTAAATGGAGGATAATAATCCTGATTATAATAGGAGGCTGTTTCTATAGTGACCCAGGGTGAGTTGCATTCTCCCTAGGAATAAACTGCTCAGTCAGTAGCTCCTGCGAAGTACCATGTGGTAAATTACCTCCTTCCAGGTACTAAGTGATACCTTGATGCCTTGGGAAAATTAATGGGTGAGTGGTTTACTCTGAGAGCATTTTATTCCCTCTGAGTCAACATAGGATTCTGCCCAATTAAATTTTGGAGGGCAGAATTTGCCCTAGAAAGAGCAGTTTAAAGGTTTAGAGTTATCAAAGCAATATAAAAACTAGTCCCTGATGTATCATAAAGATAGGACTTTTCACCATGGGTAAGACTGTCATTATCACAGAGTTATTACATTTCCCTCAGTGGCCAAATGAAGGGGGGGAAAGGGTGGCAGCTACCTGTAAAATACATTAACCTATTTTAAAATATTTATTTACAGTCGATCAACTATCTTTTGGTGCCTTCTAAAACATGTCAAGTCGTTTGGCCTATCGCCATGTCTTAGACAATTCAGACTGTGGCCACGTCAGGTAAATAAAAGTTACTGTTTTCTTTAGAAATACATTTTCCATGTTTAATGGATTATATATTCATTGAGACAACATAGAATTCAAATAGGCTGGAGGCATTATTGGATTTTGAACTAATTTTTTTTTAATAGAGAAGGCCAAAATGCCATTTTGTGCAGCTTTATCTAATTATTTCTCAAGCTCTGCTCTACAGTCAGTTAAATTAAATTAACAAAATTAAATTAATGAATTTTTCAGAGGGATTTTCTTTAAAGAATCTGATATTATTGTGGTTATTTAAACAGAATGGATATACTTTTTTATATAGTAAAAATGCTTAAAGTATCTGAATCTAGTACAGGCATAAATTATCAGGTAATATTCTAGCAGTAATTATTTTAGACTGATTTACAGTGATAGCTGACATTTATAAAGCACTTTTACTTCTTGAAAAAATTGTGGATCTTTCACTTGAATATTTTAATTGTTTATCAATAAGCATCTATGAAATATTTGTTAAAAAGCTGAGGCTCCAGGGGTGGAAGTCCATGAAGTGCTTTTCCTAACCTCAGTCACTCCCTTAGGACTCTGAGTCACTTTTCTTTCCTCACAACTGTCAAACTGCAGTTCAAAAATGAATATCTGATCATGAAATTCATAGGTGAAGAAACAGACAGCAATAAATACACATTCATGCATTTGTTTTTATGAAAATGGTGACTGAGAAGTAAATTACACAAAGCTTATTTTAATATTTAAAGTAACACTACTTAGATCCATCTCCTGTCACAGCCACTTAACAGCTATACAGTTACCCTGTGAACTTTACTTTTACATTTCTCATCTGTAAGATGGGAATAATAATCATAAGACTTTATGCCATTATTCTGATGATTAAGATACTTCAATTAACTTAAGACACATTTCCTAGTCATGGCAACCCCCACTGCATGACCTATTTAGATTAAGAGTCAGGCAAAGTCTCATAAAAGAAGTGATATTTAAAACAAGTCTTGAAGAACCAGTTGAATTTGCCAGAGGGAAGAGTCTAGGAGGAAAGGCTCCAAGGTAGTAATGGATCTGGTGAGTTTCCTAATGAGTCAGTTCTTTGTATCAGGTGGCCAAAGTATTAGAGTTTCAGCTTCAGTCTCAATCCTTCCAATGAATATTCAGGGTTGATTTCCTTTAGGATTGACCGGTTTCATCTCCTTGCAGTCCAAGGGACTCTCAAGAGTCTTCTCCAACACCACAGTTTGAAAGCATCAATTCTTCGATGCTGCAGCCTTCTTTATAGGTCAGCTCTCACATCCATACATGACTACTGGACAAACCACAGCTTCGACTATTCGGACCTTGATCAGCCAAGTAATGTCTCTGCTTTGAGAACCCCATGAACAGTGTGAAAAGACAAAAAGAGAAGGGAATTAAACCTAAAATTTTGCTCAAGTTGCTTACTGTGAAATCAGAGGAAATGAAGTATTTATAATAAGCAACAACAGCCCAAAGCAGTGTGTTCTCATCTGTCTCAAGCTAGCGGTCTTGGAGGTAGAGAGAGAACTGACCCTGGCAATCTACAGGTGAAAACACTGCACTGTTGGGTTGGGAAACATGGGGCTACACTGTGGGCCTAGGAGGTGTGAAAGAGGAACATTCTGGGTAAGAAGGCTGAGGATATATGAAACGGACTAATGATTCAGGAGCTTGCCTAGATTAGGAGTAGGGGAGATGGAGAATGGGAAGAGGGATAAAAGTGAAGATACAAGCAGGACAAATTTTTTAGGCCACACTATAGAGTTTGTAGGTTTTCCATAGGCAATGGAGGGCCATTGCATAGTTTTAATTCAAGAAGTGCTATGATCAGATTCTGATTTCTAAATGTTTATAATGCATCAGAATTTCTGGAAATGAGGCTCAGGACTCTGCAATTTTATTAAATATGCCAAGTGAATCTTGTGGACTATTCAATTGTGAGAGTTACCGTGGCCATTGTTCAAAATAATCTTAAGAAGTTTGATCATTGAAAAGAGGAATTCCTCATGCAGAAGCAAACTTTCTAAGGCACTGGGAATGTTCTATGTTGTGACTGTGATTGGGAGCACACAATTTTATACATTTGTTAAAATGAATCAAAGTAGGAGAGTTTTATTGCTTATAAATTATCTTGATAAAGCTGTTTTGTTGCTAAAAGACAGTGGACTTGATGAATAGCAAGTTAGTGTGTGTTCAGTCACTAAGTCGTGCCTGGCTGACTCTGCAACTCCATGGACAGTAGCCCACCAGGCTCCTCTGTCCATGGGATTTTCCTGACAAGAATACTGGAGTGGGTCGCCATTTCCTCCTCCAAGCAAGGTACTGTTTCCCTTCAAAAGATGAAAGCCATTGCTACACAAAGACTCACAACATTGCAAAGAATGAAGGAACACTGTAGTAGTGGAAAAAATGAGTCCTTAGTTGAGAAGTAAAGAATAATTAGGAGAGAGAGGGGAATAGGGAGGCAAGAAAGTAGCTTGATAGGGTAGGATGACTGAAGAAGAATCCTCCAGATGATATTTGTAGGTAGAGAAGTTGAAACCAAAAGAGAATAAGAGAATTATGTAAGGAAGAAAAGTAATTACTGGTGCAGTGATAGTGAATAAAATTAGAGAAAAACTTGAAGAATTAATCTAATGCATTTCTTTACAATAACTGATACAAAGAAAGCAGTAATTAAACATGTTTCTCTATTTTGCTGAAGCAGTACATTGCCAATAGTGTAGGCAACCAAGTTTACACTAACATTTGTTCACCTGGAATAGCTCTGTTTTGCTTCTATGATTAAGTCTCTTCACTTGTCTCCACAAAGAATCCATTTGCAAAAAGCTGTTCACGGGATTTATAGATTTTTTTTTTATAGAATGTCTTGTCTCTGATACAGTGACCATGAGATATCAATGTTTAAATTTAATGATGAAGAGTTTCTCATAACAACAGTGCGCTGCTTTCCCAAATGTGAGATGAACTTTTCAGACTCTGTATGAATTTGTTATGTTCTTGAACTGTTTGGTTAAGTAACCTTAAGACTTTCACAATAGTGGAAAGTGAAAGATGTCCTCAATTCCCTGTGTGACCTAAATCGAGTGCATTGGACAGAACTATTTAAGCTTATTTTGAGAGATGAGATACTTTCAGCTTTCTCTTCTTTGCCCTCCAGCTTAAATTGGAAATTAGTCCTCTACTAATTGGGCTTTCCCCCCTTTTCATTTCTATTTCCTGATATATTATCAGAAAAGAACTTCAGAGTCAACTAGGAACTGGACCCAAATTCAAAGCTTTTTTTTTTTTTTTAAATTTCTCTTACTCCTTCATCTGACCCCATACCTCTGGCATCCTGACTCAAATCCTAAGAAACTGTGGAATCACTTGAGAAAATTGCTTCTCAAAGTCTTCGTCCTACATCTACATCAAAACTGAAGGGTAAAAATGGTGAACCATGAACATTTTTAGAATTTCTATCTGACCATGAGATCCAGGCCTGAGTCCTTCAGCCAGTAGCCACCTCAGTGCTTCACTGACCCCATGGAAACACTGACTCGGGTTTTGTGAGCCTTCTGCTCTCCTCATCTGTCCATAATTGGAGAGTGGCACACAGACCAAGCCCTTGATGGAATATATGGACAAAGCTTCTTAGCAACCATGGTTTTAAAAAACACACGTTTTCTGAGGAAAATATTCTCTACATTGTCTCAGAAACTAAAATGCTAATACTTTTTGAATAATTCCAAGTGAATTACATATGAGAGACAGAGAAAATTATATTCACCATAATGTCTTCCAGGAAGAACCCTGAATCTGTTCTGAAGTAATTCTTTTATTAGCCCACTTGGGACTTGGTACAGTGTCCAAAGTTCAGTTCCCAAAGAGATTCCCTCACTTATAGAGTATTATTTGTCCAGAGATAAGGAGTGAAAACATCTGTTGTCACAGGAAATAGGTAAAAACAAGGAAGAGGGAGGTTAAGAGGGCTACAGCAGATAAAATAGGCCAATACACAGTATGCATTTTTTCTGCACCTGAAATTATTACTGAAAATGTCATTTTATTTTTTATTGTGTGAGAAGATGCTCTGAAGAGTTTGTCATCATTCAGTTGCTCAGTCTTGTCTGACTTTTGTGTCCCCATGGACTGCCTCGCACCAGGCTTCCCTGTCCTTCACTCTCTCCCAGAGTTTGCTCAGACTCATGTACATTGAGTTGGTGATGCCATTGAACCATCTCATCCTCTGCTGCCTGCTTCTCCTCCTGCCCTCAGCATCAGGGTCTTTTCCAATCATTTGGCTCTTTGCATCAGATGACCAAAGTATCAGCTTCAGTAAAGTCCTTCCAATGAATATTCAGGGCTGACTTCCTTTAGGATTAACTGGTCTGATCTTGCAATCCAAGGGACTCTCAAGAGTCTTCCCCAGGACCACAGATCGAAAGCATGAATTCTTCGGTCCTCAGCCTTCTTTATGGTTCAACTCTCACATCAAGATACTGGAAAAACCATAGCTTTGACTATATGGACCTTTGTCAGCAAAGTGATGTCTCTGCCTTTTAATATGCTATCTAGATTTGTCATAGTTTTTCTTCCAAGGAGCAGGCATCTTTTAATTTTATGGCTGCAGTCATCATCCAAAATAATTTTGGAGGCCAAGAAAATAAATTCTGCCACTGTTTCCATTTTTCCCCCATCCATTTGCTATGAAGTAATTGGATCAGATGCCATGATCTTAGTTTTTGAGAGGTAGACTCCTATATCCAGAGAGTCTGGGTTCAAATAGACACAGCCATGAGATAATAGGTATACAACCCATAGGTTGCGTGTTCCATTTTTAAAATGGGCTATTTGGGAAGATTGTATCACATTTTTAAATGCATTCAGTTCAGTTCAGTCGCTCAGTCGTGTCTGACTCTTTGCGACCCCATGAATCGCAGCATGCCAGGCCTCCCTATCCATCACCAACTCCTGGAGTTCACTCAGACTCACGTCCATTGAGTCTGTAATGCCATCCAGCCATCTCATCCTTGGTCGTCCCCTTCTCCTCCTGTCCCCAATCCCTCCCAGCATCAGGGTCTTTTCCAATGAGTCAACTCTTCGCATAAGGTGGCCAAAGTACTGGAGCTTCAGCTTTAGCATCAGTCCTTCCAAAGAAATCCCAGGGTTGATCTCCCTCAGAATGGACTGGTTGGATCTCCTTGTACTCCAAGGGACTCTCAAGAGTCTTCTCCAACACCACAGTTCAAAAGCATCAATTTTTCGGCACTCAGCCTTCTTCAC
>SJXQ01003019.1:6923-36382 GCA_006408695.1 Aepyceros melampus | reverse complement strand
AGGGCTGTGGGAAGCCTGGACTCCACTCGAGACCGAGGCAGTGCAGAGACAGGTCTGCTCTAGGACCTGCTGGACTCTCTGTGGTCACCTTGCTGTGCCCCGGAGCCAAGTGAATGCGCCAGCCCACCCACTCCCCATCACAGCACGCCCGGATCTGGGCGGGCGGGGTGGGGGGGCCATGATCAGGGAAAAGAACTCAAAGGCCACCGGGTCCTGGGCAGAGACAGGTGAGGCCGCAGCAGCTATTGGTGATGAGGGAGAAGGCGGCTTGCGCCTGAGGCTGCGTCTGAGCGGAGTTGCGGTGCCCACAGAGGCCGTGCTCCAGAACCTCTGTCTATGGCCTGCACAAGCGGAGAGCCCGCCGGGCCACACTTCCTCCCGCATGCCTGCCGTCTGGAGCAAAGGGCCTGGTGCAGGGAGAGGGGTAAACACAGCCTTAAAGGGAACAGAACCAGCTCAGACCTGACCCTGGAATATTCCTCAGCCGTTAAAAAAAAAAAAAAAAAAAGAATGAAATTCTTTCATGTGCAGCAATGCAGATGGACCTAGAGAATAGTATGCTTAGGGAAGTAAGTCACAGAGAGAAAGACAAACACTGCTTAAAGCAACCAAACTGTGTAGCGAAATAAACAGACTCACAGAGGCAGAAAACAAACCTGTGGTTACCAGTGGGGAGAGGGAAGGGGCCAGAGGGAGGTTAGGGATATGGGATTAAGAGATACACATTTCAAGGTAGAAAATAAATAAGCAACAAGAATATATTATATACCAGAGGGTATGGGATATAAACTTGTAAAATTACTGAATATCTAATAATAACATATCTAATGAAATACAAACTTGTAAAATACTGAATCATTACTTTGTACACCTGAAACAAATATAATATTGTAAATCAGTATGCCTTAGTCGCTTGCAATTCTGTGTGACCCTACGGACTGTAGCCTGTCAGGGTCCTCTTCCCATGTGATTCTCTAGGCAAGAATACTGGAGTGGGTTGCCATGCCCTCCTCCAGGGCCTCTTCCCCACCTAAGGAGGGAACCAGTGTCTCTTATGTCTCCTGCACTGGCAGGCGGGTTCTTTACCACTAGTGCCACCTGGGAAGCCCCAAATCAAGTGAACTTCAATTGAAAAAAAGAAGAGTGGTGACAAAATGAATGACGATGCTAGATGGATGAGGGGAGCTAAATTTTGGAGGGCAAATGTGCAGAAGTTATAGTTGCAGAAAGGCTACAGCTCAGAAGTCCTGGGTTTGCATCCTAGTTGTACCTCATCTAGTACTGTGACTTGAGCTAATAAACTCACTTCTGGGGGTCTCAAACTATTTATCTATAAGAGGAGGGTATCAGATTATTACAATTTCAAATGGCCTCAAAGCCACAGGGATCTTTATAGCACTTTGTGAGAAAGTATAGCTACTAGAAGTAAAGGAAGCCAGGCTCATGAAGACAGCCGTACAGGATATCCTAGGGAAGATGACGATAGCTTCTCCTTTTTGTGTCCTCTCACCAAGACTCTGCCTTGATGTTCATCAATGTAACAGCCTCTGTTTATCAGGCAGGTAGAAGACAGTCATGATATAACTGTCAAATATTATCCTTCCACATATACCTTTCAGTATGATTGTTTAAAAAATCTGTTATGAAATATTTCAGTGAAAGACATAAAGAATAACATATAAAAATAATGTAGCAAACTATGTACCTAATACCAAGATTAAAAAATAAAACATGAATACAAAAAAATATTGAATGTGGCTGCTTATGTATGTAGAAAAGGAAATGGGGAAATGGAATTGATGAGGGAAATTATTGTTTTATATAATAGTATGGAAATACTTAAAATACAGGCATATATATTTTTGAGAAAAATGAATACTTATAATTAAAAGGCAGAATTGGGGTCATTTGAGTAATAGCTGTGTCCAAAGTCTACATGTAGTTCTAATGACCCATAAGCTTGAGAAGTAAGCTACTTATCAAGGAGAACAGCAGCATGCATTTTAGACAGATTGTATAACAAATTTCACAAGTCTACAAATTTGGTAGAAGGAAGTTGTGAGTTGCCCTTTTAAAATTTGCAGTGTCCTGTCCTTTGCATGTAGGCAGCTGGAACCAAGCCAACATTGTGAGTAAAAAGAAATGACCAGCCAACCACCAACACTCATAGTTCAGAGAACCCCTTTGATCAGTTCTTGGTTTAGGAAATATACCCCCACCTGATATTTTTAAAGCTTTTTAAATAAAGCTTGGAGAAGAAATGGTAACCTACTCCAGTACTCTTGCCTGGAAAATCCCATGGATGGAGTAGCCTGGTAGGCTACAGTCCGTGGGGCCGCAAAGAGTTGGACATGACTGAGCGACTTCACTTCACTTTATAAAATTAGAGAGCATTGCAGGAACTTAGAAAGCAACTTGCATCTGTAAAATTGAGAGAATATGCATTTGTCTCAGTTGGGAAACTATGCATGTATTATAAAAATCTCTTTTTGTAATGTGACAACTTCTTGGTAAGTAATGGGCTCCAAAGTCCTTTAAAGTGAATTATTTAGGAAATGTGATCCTTCTCAGGGATTTTGGAACTGTCTTAAATAACTTAGCTACTGTGAATGTAAGTAGAAGTTCTTTCAGATCATCAGGAAACATTTGAACAAGTTTTGGTTTTAGAGGAAAAAAAATCCAGTAAGTTGGTTAGAAGCATTAGGCCAAAGGTGTAGATTGAATCCATGTATAGGTCACTTTGTATCCCCGTCTATGCCCTGACAGTTACTTTGGGGGAAATGAAGTAGAGGACTATAAATGAGTCAGCACAAATACATCAATATTCTTCATGGATTTGGAATGTTCTATTAGAATCTATATTTCCGTGGAAATGAGAATAACTTTGAGGTCATTGTTACAGTCTTGAATGACAGGTTCTGTTAATTCAGCAAAATTTTGTGCTTGTGTTTACTACTATTCATAGAAACTAGCCACTGAAATTTTTGTAAATCTATTTTTTTTTGCATCCAATTAAAGCTTATATTTAAATACAAAGGGAGTCAGTATTTCAGCACATTGATTTTTTAAAAATAAAGAACAAGATTAAGATTTATTCATTACATTATAAACTATTTAAAAAACAATGAGATAACTATTAGCACTTGAAATTGGTAGTCTTCCCACAAGGAAAATTGCCAAGAGGTTTCTTCTTAAGAGGCAACACAGTGATTACAGATTCTTGTCCCCTATTAGCAAACTCGCTGTCTGTGGTATAGAGGAAACTCTGCCTCTATTACTCCTATTAGAAATAATGGTGAAATTCGAATCAGGCTGGGGTGTTGTGTGATCCTGGCCAAATTATATAGCCTCTCTGGATTTTTAAGAAACTGAAAAGCCACAGATTGGAAAATATAATTTCAAAATATCTATCTAGCAAATCACTTGTGTTAAGACTATTAAATACTCTTATAAGTCAGTAGGAGTCTGGCAGGCTACAGTCCATGGGGTCACAAGGAGTCAGACATGACTGAAGTCACTTAGTACCAGTAATAAGACCAAAAACACAATTGAAAACATGGAAAATATTTGAACAGACACTTCATTAAAGAAGATACACAAACAGCCAAGAAGTACATGCAAAGATGTTCCTTGCCATTGGTCATTATAGAAATTCAAGTCAATTCAGTGTTAATGTAAGACTCCAGAGTAGGTTCAAAACAGAGAAGCAAAGTGCAGAAAATCAGGGATAATTTGATTATTGTCCAGACTCTGGTATATTAATTGCGTTTCAGTAATTCTGTCCTTCCCAGAAGAATATCCAATGGTCTTTTAGAATGAACACCTTCACCCACTCAGTTTTGATCTCAGAATTTTCCTAGAAAAAGCCAAAAAGCAAGGCCTAAAGTGAAATGTTTCTCTCTGCTCTCTAGGTTCTGATATGTTTTCCATCCTGGGACTGTCTAATATAATTCACAGCAAAAATAAGACTCATCTCCCAGAATAAAGATAAAGTTTTCATTGGAAGCTTCACCTTTACTCACCTAATGAGTGAAAAAAAATCACTGGATTTCCACACAGGGAGAACTCTGGGTGAGAAGAGAATTGACACAATCAAAAAAATTTATTGAGCTTACAAGTATAACTAGAATTTGTCTCTATGGTTCCTCTGCTGTATTACCAATCATAAGTAACCTCCAGGTTTATTATCACCTGGTTTCTTTAGGTTTCAGGCCAGAGGGAATGACTTGAGAATCTTGTTTGAACTATGAGTTGGCAGAATCCCCAGCCTCTTGGTACATGTTCATAGCACATGCAGAGATAAAATGTCAAGCATCCCTTTTTCTGCATAAGGCTTGGACAATTAGAGATTTTTATGAAGAAAAGCCTACCTGGTAATAACTAAAAATTTTAAAGGTTAACATAGAGGTTAGCGTGTATAACATAAGTCTGTTTTTAAACTTTTATTATTATGAGGTATGGAGTCTGAAGTTCCCCAGGTGGCACAGTGGTAAACAATCTGCCTGCAATGCAGGAGATGCAAGAGATGTGAGTTTGATCCCTGGGTTGGAAAGATTCCCTGGAGGAAGAAATGGCAACCCACAGTATTCTTGCCTGGAGAATCCCATGGACAGAGGAGTCTGGCAGGCTCCAGTCCATGTGGTTGCAAAGAGTCAGACACAACTAAGCACACACACACACACACACACACACACACACAGAGTGGAGTCTAGGAGGTGTGGAAAAACCAGAAAAGTAAGGATAAGGACAACTATCAAAGTTAAACCTTTACCTTCCCCTATTTTTTGATGATTTAGACTCATTATGTAATTTACACACAAGTGGATCAAGGTTCTCACCATATATTATAAAAAGATACAGAAAAAAATGAGAGGAGAGGAGCAGTTGGGAAACTAAGTTATAAAAATCGGTCAGAACATAAACTGTTAACAGAAGAAAAGTTAAACACATGAGAGCATGATATTAACTCATTTTCTCTTAAACACAGCAGAGTTGAGAATAAGAAAGTTCAGCATGAAAGCTAAACTTTTAGATTTCAGACAAAATAGATTCAATTTAAAATGAAAGGCTAAAACCAAATCCTAAAAACATTAGTACAGAAGTAGTAAAAAAAAAAAAAAAAGTTAAGCAAAATGATAAAAAGCAATGAGATGGAAACCTTAACTGTTATTTGAGATGGAATTGAGGATAAAGAAGAATTAAGAGCTAAAAATATGAAAGTGGAAAAACAAAAAGTTAAGGGAGAAAAACTGTGAGAATATTTTAAATGAAGTAGAAAATAAATCACTTGGACATATTACCATCAGAATTATTCAAAATGGAGAACTGTACAAGGGTTTATAAAACTACCAACCTTTAAAAAGTTTCAGTGTGTAGTAACAGAAGGATGATTTGCACACATATGCTGTGAGCCATTGGGCTCTGAATGTGAGATCATAGATGTCAAGGCCCCCAACCCAACCCATACAGACAGAGTGGTAGGCTCTGGGTGCTGTCACACAGAGGAGAGGGGGAACCTCCTAGAGTCTTCCCAGACTCAGAAAGGCTGAATTTATAATAACTATTGATCGATTTTATATTTAGTGGGTCATTAAGTACCAATTCTAATGCAAAGAAATGATCTATTTTTGATATTCTTTATATGCATTCTATTTCTTGGTTCATACCATGGGGAAAATTAAAATAACGTAAAGAACACTGCTAGACTGTGTTTGTGCTCACTCAGGCCTCTTTTTCTAGTACTGTAGCATTTTGGAGTTGATCTTAAGACCCCAGAGGTATCCTTAAGATAGAATTCAGTTCCAGACATGTGGGTTAGAAATTTACAGCTGAGTCTGGGATGGATGTGTGCACACTGCTATGTTTAAAATGGATCACTCTATAGCACATGGACCTACCGTTTAGCACGTGGAACTCTCCTCAATGTTATGTGGCAGCCTGGATGGAAGGGGAGTTTGGGGGAGAATGGATACATGTATATGTATGGATGAGTCCCTTCGCTGTTCACCTGAAACTATCAGCTATTTGTTGTTGTTCAGTTGCTCAGTCGTGTCTGACTCTGTGAGCCCCTGGACAACAGCATACCAGGCTTCCTTGGTCCTTCTTCATCTCCTGGTGTTTGCTCACACTCATGTCTATTGAGTTGGTGATGCCATCCAACCATCTCCTCCTCTGTCATCCCCTTCTCCTCCTGCTTTCAATCTTCCCCAGCATCAGGGTCTTTTCCAGTGAGTCAGTTCTTTGCATCAGGTGGCCAAAGTATTAGAGCTTCAGATTTAGCATTAGTCCTCCTAAAGAACATTCAGGGTTGATTTCCTTTCGGATCGACTGATTTGATCTCCTTGCGTCCAAGGGACTCTCAAGAGTCTTCTCCAACACCACAGTTCAAAAGCATCCATTCTTTGGCGCTCAGCCTTCTTTATGGTCCAACTCTCACATCTGTACATGGCCACTGGAAAAACCATAGGTTTGACTATATGGACCTTTGTTGGCAAAGTGATGTCTCTGCTTTTAAATACTTCAATATAAGATAAAAAGTTTAAAAAAGAAAAGTTTCCAGCTGAACAAGCTGAGCTTTTGATGAGAGATTAAGAGAACCACAGACAGCCAGACAGAGACACAGGTCATCTGCAATGTAAAAAGAGGGAAAAGTGAGGAGAAGAGATGAAGAGAGAAGGAAAGGGAGAATAATAAAATCCCTGGAAGCAGAGTTGGGCTAAGATTTTATAACTGAATTCCCTGGGTGCACCTCCATCTACACACTGAGATATCTGTTGAGGCAGAGAGAGAAGACCCCCTACAGCAGGTTTTTTTTTTTTTTTTTTTTCTTTATTTTACTTTATAATATTGTCTTGGTTTTGCCATACATCAACATGAATCCGCCATGGGTGTACACATGTTCCCAATCCTGAACCCCCCCTCCCACCTCCCTTCCCATACCATCTCTCTGGGTCATCCCAGTGCACCAGCCCCAAGCCTCCTGTATCCTGCATCGAACCTAGACTGGCGATTCGTTTCTTGCATGATATTATACATGTTTCAATGCCATTCTCCCACAGTTTCATGACTGCTTTCTTATTCTGTGTTTTTTTTCTTAATGACTGCTGGCCTTTAGCAGCAGTTACTTATAAAGATAGGGACTGAGATTTGATGGAAAGATGGGGGAAAAGGAGGGAGGGAAGAAATGCTGGATTTTCAACACAAACAAACAGATGTCTTTTCTGGTGGCATGACCAAGGAATTAGTATTTTTCAGTTCATTTGCAGAATTTGTTGTAGAAGAGTGACCAACATCTAAATATTTAGTGTGCATAAAAATATCAAACTATCAATAACGAAAAATATATATTTTTTCTGAAAACACTGAACAAGAGAAAAAACTATATAACTATGTCATTAGGACAGTTCTGAATAAGAAGCAATTTGCAGAAGCAACTACACATCAGGAAAGTTATTTAATAAGGCTGTATTGTATAGTGCTATCTATTTCAGAGAGCCTACGTTTTCTAAATTAGCCCAACAAAATTGTGAAATGCATGCAGCTGTTCTTCAGCAGTTCTGACCTCTCCATTTTTGAAAACTCCTTTGTCCCCTTGGGGATATTCTATTCTGCTTCACACTGTGTTATGGCGCCCAGTGCCCTCAAGATCCCAGTCCTGGGAATTTCTTGGTAGTCCAGTGGTTAAGACTCCACACTTCAGGGTTCAATCCCTGGTTGGGGAACTTAGGTCCTGCATGCAGGTTAGTGCAGCCTAAATATATAAATAAAAATAGAGATCAAGGGGAAAAAAAAAATGTTCCAACTCCTTCTCAGTTCTGCTCTCCTCCTACACAGAATATTCATTTTCAGCAACCATACTTCTTTTGTACAAAGGAGTTAAAAATCAGTCTCAACTTTATATTTTTAGACTTGTACATTTGTAAATAAAACATTTGCTCCTGTCAAAGAACTTTTACTCACCTATGAGCAGTTGAGCAGAGGGAATTTCAGAAAGCTGA
This sequence comes from Aepyceros melampus, assembly GCA_006408695.1. Taxonomy (NCBI): domain Eukaryota; kingdom Metazoa; phylum Chordata; class Mammalia; order Artiodactyla; family Bovidae; genus Aepyceros; species Aepyceros melampus. Next base: position 28,385 of record SJXQ01003019.1, on the reverse strand, counting down.
AAGCATTTTCATTGTACCTAAAATTTTATTTCAACAAGAGTTTGTTTTGTCAGTGATGAAGCCTGGCAATGGGATTTCTACTTTCTGAAAAGATAACAAACAAGAAAATATCAGAGGATTTTATATAAATAAATATCTAGAAAGTATATACAGTGTATATATTATAATGTGTGTACGTGCTCAGTTGCTCAGTCATGTTCGACTCTTTGTGACCCTGTGGACTGTAGCCTTCCAGGAGTCTCTGTCCATGTGATTTTTCAGGCAAGAACAGTGGAATGGGTTGCCATTTCCTGCTCCAGGGGATCTCCCAGACCTGAGGATGAAACCCACATCTCCTACACTGGCGGGCGGATTCTTTACCACTGAGCCATTGGGAAAGCCCCATACATGTAGTGTATGTGTAAATATATGTTTGTGTAGGTATATAAATATATACATGCATGTGTGAACATTTGTGTATGCAGATATATGTACACATTTATACAGTTGTATGATGACAAGTTGTGTTCTAGGTAGTCTACACAGAGGGTTATGTTGAACAAGTCACTTAGTTTCTCGGGCTGTAGAATCTATCACGGTGTTCTGCAGAGGCAAGAGGCTCCGCTGAAGAGTGTCTGACTTGTATTTGGCACCAGGTTTGGAGCAACGTGTTCAGTGCCAGCATACACTCCTCTGCATCAAACTGCTGAATGTATTCTCAAGTTTGAAATGTGTCTTAAATGTCACAGTAACAAAATGGTGCTTTGAGGGAGGCACTCCAGAAGCACTTAATGTTTAAGAAATAGATTTCCAGGCCTTGCTGTATATACAACATGAGAAGCACTAGACTCCTTCTTCGAATTCTTCATCACAGCCCTTCCGACAGCTTCCCAACCCCCTGCCCTTGCCCAGACGCCTGGGAGGTGCGCTCATCCCCCTCCTCTCTGCACTGTGTTGGGACATCAGTTGGTAAGGCTCAGAATGAGGTCAAGCTAAGAAAGAGCAGCCAGAGTGCTGTTTACCTAACAGGCCAAACTGTATGGGGTGCCTATGAAACTACATTAAAAATATTCACTCTGCAAGTAAACGATTAAGGAAAAGCCACGAGGAGAATTTTAGCATTAGTGCCTATCTTTGTTGTGTGGGAGTTCACATGAAGTATCTCTTCCTGAGGCATCTTTGCTCAATTACTCTCCCCTCCATAAACCACCCCCCCCACACACACACACATTAACTCAGCTTCTTATAGTGACAAATCAGTGAATTCAGGTTTTTAGTTAAGGCTTATTACAGGGCCAGTGCTGTGCTAGGGACTGTGGAGGTGTTTTAGAAAGTCAAATGATCCATTTCCTTGCCAAGGAAATTGCAGGCCTGTTGGGGGAAGAAAGAGCCATTACTAGACTCCTGTTAGATCTTATTTTGCATATCAACCCTTGGAACTCTGACAGTTGAGTTGCTCTTGACTGTCTATTTACATAATTGTTCCTTGCCCTAAGAGGGATAAGAAGAGGCTGGGGAAAATGTCCACAGTCACCCTCTGTATCTGCAGGTTCCACATCTTTGGATTTAACCAACTGCAGATAAAAAATATTCACAAAAAAATTTCAGAAAATTCCCAAAAGGAAAAATTGAATTCATCGTGCTCCTGAGACTATCTACATAGCATTTATACCATTTTAACAACCATTTATATATCATTTACATTATATTAGGTATTTTAAATAATCTGGAGATTGTTTTGAGTACATGAGACAAGGTGCATAGGTCATACGCAAATACCATGCTATTTTATTTAGGGCCCTGAGCATTCGTGACATTTAATATTTGTGGGGATTGTGGAATCAACTCCCAGCGTATATGAAGGATGGTACTGTGAATTTCCATGGGCTCTGATGATCTGAGTTGAAGATTAAAGAAAGAGTTGTGACTGGATTCCTCTCAAAGGTAACTTTGCCCTCTTTGCCTCCTAGGACCTGGGGCTCTTTCTATTATAGTGGAAAGAAATGCTGGAGACTAAATCTCCTTTGCTTGCACATGTGGGATTCTTGACAAGTGTTGTTGCAACTAGACCACATTTTGGCTCTCATCAACTCTATTTCTACCTGGTGCCTCAGCCTTCACTGGCTTTAAGACGGTGGTTCTCCAAGTACGGTTTGTAGATTCCTGCTGGTCTCTTGGACTCTTGGTCCCCAGATCCAAATTTTCAATACAATATAAAGTGTTATTTTCTCTTTCATTCTGTTGATATTTATACCAATGATGCAGAAATCAATGGCTGGTAATTCTTCTATTGCTTTAGCACAGACAAAAGCAGTGGGCCCATCTGTATTCACTCTTCCACATGATACTCTTCCCTACCACCAGACACTCAGTTTTAAATGTCCTGAAGAAACAGAAAACATACCCATTTTTGGTCTTGCAAGCAGTGTCATTCATCTCACTATTTTGAAAATATGGTATTTTCCATAAGGTGTTATTTGTTTTAATACTTAATGAGTATTTTGCATATTCTGGGTGATGAAAGGGGATGTATGTGTGAAGTACTTCTGCTGCATATCAAAGTATGAAGATTGTGTCTAGGAAAAGTACTGTGGGACTAAATTACTGCAGTCTCTTTTCTACAGAATATCACTATTGCTTGAAAGAACAACTGATAGACACACTGTGGTTTTTCAGACAGGGAGATCTGGCAGGCGTCGTCTCAAAAAAGAATGAAGGGAGCCTGCAACTCTAAGAAAAATAATGGACAGAATTTGTTGCAAATGATAAAATTCATGTCTCTATGAACAATTAAAATTCTAGAAAACGTTAAACTTCCCTGTGACAGCTTCTCAATGCTGAAAGAACTTTCTTGGGAGATGGGTGCTAAGAGTAATGAATGTGATTTTTTAATATTGCCTAATGAAATGTGTCTGTAATTGGAAGATGTTATAAAATCAAGGATGGATAAAAAGATCCATTTGAAGTGAAATAGAGGCAAATGGACTTTAAAGTATCTAAGTATAAAAAGTTTGTTGAGATGATTTCAGATTCCAAGTTGCAACTAGTGTTTAAATAGCCACTAACCATTGAATTTTGGTGTAGTATCAAAGGACAGGCACCAAATTATTTGAAAAGTATATAAAAATATTTCTGCCTTTTCCAGTTATATATCTGTGTAAAGCAGGATTTTCTTGAAATACTTCCATTGAAATAACACATTCCAACAGGTTGAATACCAAACACATGGTGTACCTCAGGGTCTTTTCTTTAGTTCTTTCTCCCTTAATGTTTCTTTACTGTATGGTCTGAGTTTGGCCAGATCNAGCTATTAAAAAGAATACAACCCTGGGATTTCTTTGGAAGGAATGATGCTGAAGCTGAAGCTCCAGTACTTTGGCCACCTCATGCGAAGAGTTGACTGACCGGAAAAGTCTCTGATGCTGGGAGGGATTGGGGGCAGGAGAAGAGGACGACCAAGGATGAGATGGCTGGATGGCATCACTGACTCCATGGGCATGGGTCTGGGTAAACTCCAGGAGTTGGTGATGGACAGGGAGGCCTGGCATACTGCACTTCATGGGGTCGCAAAGAGTCGGACACGACTGAGCGACTGAACTGAACTGAAGAATATTACAAGTTCCTTATTTAAAGGAACATTGTCTCCTTTTTATTAATGGGTTCTGGATCTGTGAATTCACTCAGATTTAGTAACAATAAGAGATCACAACTTTCCAGTGTAGTAATTTACATTAACAATTCTCATTTTTTTTCTTAAATAAGACAAATAATTGGTTTCCCACATTTTTAATCCCTAGGAACACCATGCTCTATTATCCTTGGTCATAAATCTTTGTGGATCAAGGCACCTTGGTTGTCAACATAAATCTTGCTATCCATTACAGTAACTACATGTCAGGTTAGGGATTTCCACCTAGTCTCTGCCATTCCAGAATCCCATCATTCTTGCTGATTCTACATATCTTAGTTCTAGGACAGCCATAATCAAAGCATCAAAACGAACAAGCTATCTGTACCTGAGCATCCTTCACTGTGCTGGTGAACTGTTTGTTCTCTGAGCCCTCCTGTGAAGTGTGGGCAGATGGCAAGTTCTCCAATCTTATTGTAATAAATGCATTTTAACATTTTTATACTCTGGAGTTTTCCATCAATAACTTTCTTAAGGCAGTTCTGACATCTCTACAACATTTGTTGTAGGTTAGTGTTGTGTTCTAACTTTAAGGAGTCATCTCAGAAACATAGCCGGACTGGCACTCAGTGTCCTTGGTGAATCCTGAGGGAGTCTTCCTCATGACTGCCGCCGAAACACAAGTCTATGGGCCTGATGCACAGTTAGGCCAAACAATGCCAAAATGTTGGAGTTTGGAACAGAGAAAGGTTTATTGAGGGCTCTGCAAGGAGATGGGTGACTCATGCCTTAAAAACATCAACTTCACAGAAGCTCTGGGCAGAGCCCATTTCTAGGTGAGGGAGGAGTATGGTGAGTTGTTGCAGAGTCTTGCTGTCAGATCCTGTGTTCTTGAGGTCAGGTCATGGTCAGGTAACAATGCTTCTGTAAATCCCTATCAAGCAAATGCTATCCTTTGTTTTGACAAGAAAGGGCAGGGTCTCCAGGCACAACTTTCACCGTCTGAGGTTCAAATCCTGGCTGAAGAGGAGGCAGATTTCAGCTGGCAGCTCTCTCAGGGCCGGGTCCCCACAGTGCTTTCTATGCAGACTGCCGCTGCCATCAGGTCGCAGAGGCAGGGATGGGGGAAGGGTTCTTTGCCGCCTTAAGATCTGGGCTCGGCCAGTGGGTGGCCCTGGCAAGGGCGGTGGAGTCTGGCAGGACACAGTCCCCCAGCTCTTCCCTGTGGCCCCCCAGTTCCCCCTCACTGACTCCAGTCAGGTGAGCTAAAGGCCCCTACCTCCCATAAGGCCAGGATCGGCCTCTTACCTCAGTCTCCTCCTAACGACCACCACTCTGCTTTGGACAGTAGTGGAATACCTCCCTAACGGTTGCTCAGTGACAGTTGCTTGCTTGGGGGAGGGGCCCATTGCAGCTCTGACCAATGGCTGAGCAGGACCTCTAACGGCTGCTCTTGCACAGTTGCTCACTACTGGGAGGGGCCCATCCCAGCACCCAGCAACCACCGGGTGGTCTCACTGTAATGGTGGCAACCGCTGCCTAGTGAACCGTAGTTACTACCATCTCACCAGGTCAAGAATTTCCTAAAGAGTCTGCTTTCTAGGGGCGATTCTGAGATGAGTTTCTTTCATCATAGTTTCTGTCAGAAAGCTTAAACTATGCCAAGGCAGGTAGTTTATTCAGGTGGAAGTCTTTTCAGGGAACACAGTGGGGGACTGGGAAGCGTAGCCAGAGAAGGTGGGAAGCCAGTATAAGGTGCATTTGTCCGTGTTCCTACTGTGGGCAACTGAGGCTAGATCGTCCTTGTATAATAAGTCTCAAGGTTCAGTTCAGTTGCTCAGTCGTGTCCAACTCTTTGCGACCCCATGAATTGCAGCACGCCAGGCCTCCCTGTCCATCACCAACTCCCGGAGTTCACTCAGACTCACGTCCATCGAGTCAGTGATGCCATCCAGCCATCTCATCTTCTGTTGTCCCCTTTTCCTCCTGCCCCCAATCCCTCCCAGCATCAGAGTCTTTTCTAATGAGTCAACTCTTCGCATGAGGTGGCCAAAGTACTGGAGTTTCAGCTTTAGCATCATTCATTCCAAAGAACACCCAGGGTTGATCTCCTTTAGAATGGACTGGTTGGATCTCCTTGCAGTCCAAGGGACTCAAGGTGGGAAGCCAGTATAAGGTGCATTTGTCCGTGTTCCTACTGTGGGCAACTGAGGCTAGATCGTCCTTGTATAATAAGTCTCAAGGTTCAGTTCAGTTGCTCAGTCGTGTCCAACTCTTTGCGACCCCATGAATTGCAGCACGCCAGGCCTCCCTGTCCATCACCAACTCCCGGAGTTCACTCAGACTCACGTCCATCGAGTCAGTGATGCCATCCAGCCATCTCATCTTCTGTTGTCCCCTTTTCCTCCTGCCCCCAATCCCTCCCAGCATCAGAGTCTTTTCTAATGAGTCAACTCTTCGCAGAGGTGGCCAAAGTACTGGAGTTTCAGCTTTAGCATCATTCATTCCAAAGAACACCCAGGGTTGATCTCCTTTAGAATGGACTGGTTGGATCTCCTTGCAGTCCAAGGGACTCTCAAGAGTCTTCTCCAACACCACAGTTCAAAAGCATCAATTCTCCGGCGCTCAGCTTTCTTCAAGGTTATCTACTGGTAAATCAGCAACAGAATGGCTGTGCACAGCCACCCTGACTCCATGGAATTAAACTTGCTCTCGGAGTCATTCACACTGGCTCCCCAAGCAGCAGATTCCGGAGCAGAGTGACAGTTCAGTGCAATTGAGAACAAAGTGCCATTTGATAACCCATCCTAAGAAGGATGGCACTATCGAAGGATGGTGCACATGGTGGAACCATAAGATGGGAGGTTAGGCACAATGGGTGTTCAACACACGACTTTAATGATCTTTAGGGTTTCTTTTTTCTTTCCATTTTTGTCTCTCATGACCATAGCCATGATCTGGCCATTAACTTCACCTGTAATTGCCTTTCCCTGAAATACTTAGCTCCCATTCAAGGCGGTGGCACCCCACTCCAGTACTCTTGCCTGGAAAATCCCATGGACAGAGGAGCCTGGTGGGCTGCAGTCCATGGGGTCGCAGAGTCAGACACAACTGTGTGACTTCACTTTCGCTTTTCACTTCCATGCATTGGAGAAGGAAATGGCAACCCACTCCAGTGTTCTTGCCTGGAGAATCCCAGGGACAGGGGAGCCTGGTGGGCTGCCTGTCTGTGGGGTTGCACAGAGTTGGACACGACTAAAGTGACTTAGCAGCAGCAGCAGCAGCAGCATTTTGAATTATTGCAAATATTGCAAAGTATCTTTAACCAGTATTCACAGTACAATGCCTCTTGATAATATAAAAGAGGTAATAAAACAGTAAATAAGACTACAAAAACAGGGTTTCCAAAGGAGAAAGATCAGAGGAGGGATAAATTAGGATCTTGGGATTAACATATTACAAAATAATCAAGATGGACCTAATGATAGCACAGAGAATTCTACTCAGTATTCTGTAACGACCTATATGGGAACAGAATCTGAAAAAGAAGGGGTATATGTATACATATAACCGATTCCCTTTGCTATACACCTGAAACTAACACGTTATAAATCAACTATACTCCAATACAAAATAAAAATTAAAAAAATCAATACATATCCATTGGTATTGGGAGCTCTTTAAGAAACACTTTTAGAGCTCCCTTATGTTATTATTTTCCAGGCTATTATTTAGTGAGTTTGGCTTTATTCATTCATCACATTTTTAATACATAATATAGTCCAGGCACTATGCCAGACACATGAGTCCAAAGATAAATAAGAAACAAGAAGTTTGCAGTGCTGAAACTATAGCAAAGTATGCATGTAAGCACCTAAGTAGCGAAGGACAGGGAAACCTGGTGTGCTGCCGGCCACAGGGTCGCAAAGAGTCAGACACAACTTAACAACTGAACAACAGAAAGAACCCAAATGAACCATTTCAGAAGAGTGTGAGAATTCTTAGTAGATAAATATGCACTAGGCTGTGGGATTAGAGAGGAAAGAGAAACCTATATTGGTTAAAAAGGCAGAAAGAAAGTTTCACTAAAGAGTTAAATGTTGAGGTGATTTTGAAGGATAAGTTGCACCTGGAAGGATGGAGAAGTAAGAAGGACATTTGCAAAAGCACAGAATCACAAAGAAGTGTGCCATGCTCACAAGGTGGGGATTGAAGCAATATTTTGGGGGGTAGTGTCAGGTGAGGGCAGGAATAAGAGATTTAAAATAAATATTGCATGGGAGGTTAGAAGTGGATTGTGACAAATCTTGTATAGTAATATTAGGGAGTTCTTTTATTGTCAGAAAATGACAGATTTAAATTTTGGCTTTGTGATAGAGAGGAAGATAAATTGGAGAAGAGGATTGAAGCTAGGAGACTGGTTAGAAAATTGTTAAAATAAGTCAAGAAAGAGAAGATATATGAACCAGGGCAGGAACAGAAAGAATACAAAATAATGGATGGAGTCTAAGATACATATGAAATAGAATCAATAGAACTTGCTTAATTGATTGATTCTCTTGACTCTCTTTCTTAAGGACCCTTGTCCCAATCTCAATAATTCTATATTAAAGTATGGAAGAGTCAAAGTTTCCATTTGGATGACTGATAGGTAGTACCATTAACTAAGATTGAGATATCAAGGGAAAATCCATATGTGGAGGTGATGGGAAAAAACGAGCTATTTTAGAGAAGTTTCAGGTATAAATGGGGCAACCCAGTGATGATGCCTGTAAGGGACCACACTCAGTTTCTAGAAGAGCTCCTCTGCCTCTGTGATCTCAGTTACCAGCTGTATGATTAAAATCACCATGTTCATATGTCCAGGAAAAACAGCCCTTTGGAATTCCAGTGTCTCACAAGCATCTCAGACTCATATCCTAAACAAAACCTATTTTCCCCTAAATACTGTCTTTATCCAGTGTTATTTGCATTAGAAAATGGCATTTACTTATATTAGAAAATAGCATTACCATTCAACATTTTAGGAATTTTACGTTTATTCAAGAAATATGTACTAACACGTGCCAGGCACTGTTTTAGGATGCTGAAAAAAAAAAAGTGATGATGGAAAGCAAATGTGTTCTTATATGCAAAAAAGTAAAACCCCCAAAACAAACTGAACCAAACCCCTAAACCCACAGATGAATAATAAGCATCAACAGAAAGCCAGCTTAGGGGCTAGAGGGTGAGAGGAGTATTTTAGATGCTAGGTTAGGGAAAATTTCTCTCATGAAGTAAGAGTTGAGCAGAGTTCTCAAGAAGTGAAGTGGTTTGCTTGTGAGATTTGTACATTATTATTAATACTATTTGTACTATTACTAATATTAATATACTAGTTATTAAAATATTAATAAATAATACTAATTGTATTATTAATACTGTTTGTACACTGATATTAATACCTGATATTAGGTATTAATACCTAATTGATACCTGACTGACTCATTGGAAAAGACCCTGATGCTGGGAAAGATTGGAGGCGAGAGAGAAAGGGACAGCAGAGGATGAGACGGTTGCATGGAATCACTGACTTGATGGACATGAGTTTGAGCAAGCTCTGGGAGTTGGTGATGGACAGGGAAGCCTGTTGTGCTGCAGTCCACGGGGTTGCAAAGAGTCCGACGCGACTGAGTGACTGAACTGAATTGATTAACACATTTGTATGGCTGCTGTGACAAATTACCAAAACCTTAGTAGCTATGGCACCCCACTCCAGCACTCTTGCCTGGAAAATCCCATGGATGGAGGAGCCTGGTAGGCTACAGTCCATGGGGTCACAAGGAGTAGGACACGACTGCACTTTCACTTTCACTAGTAGCTCAAAACAACACAAATATCTTACAGTTCTAGAGCTGGAAGTCCAAACTGGCTCTTCTTGGGCTAAAATCAAGATGTAGGCTTGAAGCTGATTCCCTCTGGAGGCTGAGGGACGCTTTGTTCTTTGCCTTTTCTCCTTTTAGACGTTAGCCACGTTCCTCAGTTCATGCTTTCTTTTTTTTCCACCATAACACCTCCTACCTCTCTTACAAGGATGCCTGACTGTATTGGGTCCACCTGAGTAAGTCACAGTACTCTCTCCAGCTGAAGACACTTAACTATATTTGCAAAACACCTTTTGCTGTGTCAGGAATTCAAAGCTTTTGCAATCTAGGATGTGGTTATCTTTGTGGGGGGGGGGATTATGATTATTCTATCTACTGTATACACTACTATGCATTCTGGGCAGTGGGAGGGTAACATGATATAAAGCTTTGAGGTGAGAGCATGCATGGGGCCTTTGCTAGGAAGCCAGTGTCTTACATCTAATCATTAAATCTTTTCAATGAAAACTTCTAATTATTTCTTGATTCTGTATATTTCTCTCCATATTCACTTCCAGAACCTCTGCTCAAAACACAACAATCATTTATGTGGACTAACATAACCATCTCTTGAATCCATTCTTGACTCTTATAAATCTATTCTCTTAGAGAAGTAAACATCTTTTCAAAATGCAAACTGAGTCATGCAACTGCCTACTTAAAGTTCTTATGTGAATTCATGGTTGTCCCTAAGTTAATTGGCCATCCACATCCAAATTTTCTGCACATTCTCTGGTATGCAAGCCATTCAGTATGGTTGTTCTTTTGCTCTCTCTCTATATCCCGTCAGACCAGTGCCTGCTTCACCTCCACCCAACTCACAAGACTGACCTTCCTGCATACTTGCCTCAGACCCCAATAGTGATTTTCTTAGCAAGGGGGCAGTGAGCAGGTGTTGGGAGCCGGCATGAGGAATCCCACCTGTGACAGGGTCACATGGCACACTCAGATGGCAGGGCAGTCTGAGTCATTGGATTTCTCCCTGGTTTTTCCTGAGCATGTGCCCCAATAATAAAAATTTGTTCTGTATTTGTCTGTTTCTCCACTGTTCTCTGCCAGTTTCTCAGAAAGAGTTAATTCAGAGCTTTAGTTTCCTGCACTTGAAAGGAGTGTTGCAGCCCAACACCCCTTTGATAATGCTCTAGCCTGCCTAAACAGGTTCCCCTGACCATTTACAAGCAGGTGTCCCTCTGCTGGTTTCCCTGATAATTAGTGGGCCCACCTGATATTAATTCCCCTATAACTAGTAATCTCCCCTCCTCCTCAGGAGTGAAGATCGCTGTCATGTCCTGCCCTGCCATCTCCCACCGCCAGTTGCATAGGATGGGGAGTTGCTCCAGAACCTTCTTCAGACCTGTAAATCCCCTCAACCATTAACCACTGATGTCTCTGTTGCTAACTCTGAGCTCTTTCTTTAGTCTTAAAGCTGGGCAAGTTCAGGGCCCATGGAGTGCACCCCAGCATTGCCTAAAATCCATTCAGTAGCTTGAAATAAGTAAGTAAAGTTACTCAGTCATGTCTGACTCTTTGTGACCCCATGGACTGCAGCCCACCAGGCTCCTCAGTCCATGAGATTCTCCAAGCAAGAATACTGGAATGGGTTGCCATTTCCTTCTCCAGGGGATCTTCCCGACCCAGGGATCGAACCTGGGTCTCCCACATTGGAGGCGATGCTTTAACCTCTGAGCCACCAGGAAGGTACAGACAAAAGTATCCACTGCATAAATAACAGCAGAAGTATCATTGGAGCCCCTGATGCCATGACCATCCTGCAGGCATGGGGAGAATGAGAGGATGAGGTGAATGAGTGCAAATAGAAGACTGAGAAGCTAAGGACAGGGACCAAGCACAGTCCAAATCAGTGCTGGAAAGCCCAACACTGAGCGTTCAAATAATAGGCACAGCACTGGTTATAAGCAAGGGTCTCGAGAGTGTGTGGGTCTGAGTGGCTGCATCAGAAAAGCAGTATTTCCAAGTCTCTGTTCACTTAGTCGTGTCCGGCTCTTTGTGACCCCATGGACTGTGGCCCACCAGGCTCCTCTGGCCATGGGATTTCCCAGGCAAGAATACTGGAGTGGGTTGTCATTTCCTTCTCTAGGGGATCTTCCTGGCCCAGGGATGGAACTTAAGTACCCTGCACTGGAAGGCAGATGCTTTACTACGGAGCCTCACACTGGAGTGGGTCGCCATTTCCTTCTCCAAGGGATCTTCCTGACCCAGGGATCAAACCCAGGGTCTCCCACATTGCAGGCAGACGCTTTACTCTCTGAGCCACCAGGGAAGCCCACCTCAGAGCCTCAGGAGCAGGTAAATAGGAAGGGTGGGAGGACTTCCCTGGCGATTCAGTGGTTAAGGATCCACGCTTCCACTGCAGGAAGGACGTGTTCCACCCCTGGTCAGGGAACAAAGATCCACATCCCCTCCAGTGTGGAAAAAAAAAGAAAAAGAAAAAAAAGAGGGTGGAGGCATTCTTTATAAACATGTAGTGGGAAGGACAGAGAAGTTCAAAGAGACTATCAGGGATACTGAAGAAACACCAGAGAACCACATGAAAACCCACCTTGCCTCTACTGCTCACCGTGTTGTCCAAGAATGAAGTTGCCCTTCCCCTTAGTAAAAGGCAGTACTTTTGATCAAGAAATTCTGTCCAGAAAATAAATTGGAACAAGAAAAAGCCTATCGCATCCATACGAGTTGCAGTAAGAAGAGAAAATGAAAACCTAAACACTAAAGCTGTTGAAATTTCCCCCACAAATCTCAAGCACAAAGCAGAATAAAATGATAATGCCATACTCTAAACTGAACAAAACAGCCTCAGACAAGCATTTCACGATTTCCACTATACCTGGATGTAACTAAGAACCTAACTAATTAGGAAGGAAAAACTCTCCCTTTTAGTAGAATGCTAAACAACAATGATGAAGCTAGAAAATTGCTGTTTTGCAACTGTCACAGTTACAATTGGGGCAAGAATTTTCAACAGGTTTTAAAATTAGTGGGTGGGAATTTTGAAGAGAAGCAGCATATTTGCATAGAATCAAGAAACTTATTATTACATAGAGAAAAACAGTAACTCAGCGGAGGAGACTAGCGGCTACTACTGTAACCTAGTGATCAGAGTTAGCATCTCTAATAAAGGCTGTTGGTTTAGTTGCTAAGTTGCGTCTGATTCTTGCAGCCCTGATGGACTGAAGCCGATCAGGCTCCCCCATCCCTGGGATTCTCCAGGCAAGAACATTGGAGTGGGTTTCCATTTCCTTCTCCAGGGGGTCTTCCTGACCCAGGGATGGAACCTGCATAGGCTGCAATGGCCCCCCACTCCAGTACGCTTGCCTGGAAAATCCCATGGATGGAGGAGCCTGGTAGGCTGCAGTCCATGGGGTTGCTAAGAGTCAGACACGACTGAAGTGACTTAGCAGCAGCCTGCATTGCAGGTGGGTTCTTTACCACTGAGCCACCAGGGAATCCCCTAATAAAGGTTACATTGACATTATCTGTATCCTGATGTGGTACAATGAGAAGACACATCAGTTATTCAGAACTCAAGCCATACATAATCACGAGGAAACATTAAACTCAACTGAAAGAAATATCATCCAAAAAATGTCAATGTTAAGGGGAAAGAAGGGAGGTGAAAGAAATATTTCAGATTAAATGACATCAAGGAGACATGATAAATAAAATTGATATAAAGCTTGATCCTGGATTGGGCCTAGATAGGAAAAAAACACTATGTAGAATATTTTTGGATGTCCAATGGTCAAGTAGACCCAACACAGCAGCACAGTGGCTACTGAGGTCAAGAGGTTCACTCCTGAACCTGTCGGGTTGACCTGCCACACAACCGGGATGCAGCCAGTCAGGAGACAAGAAGCCCAGATGGATTCAGGCAGTTCCTTCCTGATACCACATACATGAGGTCATCATGGGGTCAGCCCCCCATCTCTCATCTCACAAGATGATGCCACCTGGAGTGTCCAGTAAGAGGTGACCAGGTGGAAGGCAGACCGAGGAGTTAAGCAGATTACTCAGAGGCCTGCAGCTGTGTCACAGGAGATGGGGGAGAAGAAAGTCTTGGGCTCAGATGAAACTAGGGAGAGAGATGAGACACAGCTCCATGGCAGCTCCTGTCAAGCCTGAGTATCTACCCTTGGCCAGAAGGAGTCTAGGACGTCCAGGACTCAAGTGAGACTGGTCAAGCCTTGCCATATAGGACTACGTGAGGACAGGCAAGGTGTTAGGCTGCCGCATGGCAGAACGACTGCCCTGTGTTACAGGCAGGCTAATGCTCCCCTCTCACCTCTTTGATGTCTTCACCCCAATCCCAGACCTGTGACTGTGTCACTTTACAAGGCTAAGAGACTTCCCAGCTGGGATTAAGGTTACAGATCTTCAGGAGAGATTGTACTGGGTTATCAGCACGGGTTCAGCTGCATTAACATGAGTCCTGAAAAGTGAAGAACCTCCCAGAGGTTAAAAAGGGAGATACAGCAGGTCCTGACCCACGGCTGCTGGCCTTGAAGATGGAGGAAGAGGGTCACGAGCCAAAAAATGGCAGTGGTCTCTGGAGTCTGGGAATGACTGTCATCCTGCAATCAGCCAGGAAACAGGGACTTTGGCCCTGAAACACCAAGGAACTGGATTCTGCAAAACCCAAGCGAGCAAGGTAAGAATTCCTTCTTAGAGTCTCTGGGAAGGTGCCTCTCTGTGCTCCAGTGAAAACTCTTAACAAATTGTGACCTATAGAATTATTTTTTTAAAAAAAGTGTGTGTATTGTTTTAAGCCACTCAATTTGTGGTGACTTATTATAGCAGAGGTAGAAAATGGATATAGCCTACAATGTATTAATTGGCTAAAAATTGAAATGCAATCTCTGGTGTTGTAACCCTCACTATTCCCAGAATTTGATACTATACTACAATTGCACAGGGAGTTCTTTTGTTCTTAGGAAATTTTATGAGGAATTTAGGGGCTTGGGAATATTTATTGCAGTTTACAGTCAAGTGGTGTCACAAATGTGACAAAATGTTAATGACTGGTGAAATCTGAGTAAAGGGTACCACCATTCTCGTATCTTTCTTGTGATTTTTAAGTTTGAAATTATTTCCAAATAAAAAGGCTTTTTTTTTTTTTTTTTAGTACTAAGCGATATCATCTGTGTTGCTCCTATATCAGCCTTAATTAACATGACCTACCAGCTCTGTGGGCTTTGCTGGTGGCTCAGATGGTAAAGAATCTGCCTGCAATGCAGGAGTCCTGGGTTCTATCCCTGGGTTAGGAAGATCCCCCAGAGGAGGGCATGGCAACCCATTGTGTAATTCTTGCCTGGATAATCCCCATGGACCGAGGAGCCTGCTGGGCTACCCCCATGGGGTCACAAAGAGTCGGCCAAACTGAGTGACAAAGCACGTCAGCTCTGTGACTCCAACTTAGCTTTTTAGCCTTATAATATCTGCTTCACCCTCCCTCTCTCTGAGTATGGCCTAGCCACACTTTTCCTCCTCAGAGCTCTCACACAGGTGGGTTTCCCTGCCTGGTCACTCTTTGTCCCTTCCTGTTTGAAAGCACCAATGCCAAAGAAAGATAAAGCAGAAAGGAATACAACAAAACCCTTTCAACCATTAACTATTAGTGGCTCAGTCATGTCCTACTCTTTGCCACCCAATATAGCCTTCCAGGCTCCTTGATCCATAGAATTCTTCAGGCAAGAATACTGGAGTGGGTTGCTGTTCCCCTTTTTCAGGAGATCTTGAACCGGGTCTCCTGCATTGCAGGCAGATTTTTTACTGTCTGAGCCACCAGGGAAGCCCAAAGACAAAAACTGTAATACTTTAAAAGACTAAATAAAATTTTCAGTGCATTAAAAAAAACTTAAATACTTAGGAATAAACAACTCATATAAGAAACAGATGTTTTCGCAGTTAAAGGCTTGTATTTTCTATACAGAATGTTTGTTGTAAAACCTTACCTTTAATAGTAAGGAGAAAGGGGTGATGTTAGGAGAATATTATTTTCTGAAGAACTAGACTGGAAAATGCTAGGCCCACACTTGGGCAGAATGGCTTTCTCTGAAAGTACCTCCTCAGAGCTATTCTAGCCACACATACACTCAGGAGAACAGGGTCATGTGATGTTACACTGCATACAACATTGCGGCTTCACGTTCACTCACTCCATTACAGCCATACCTTGGTGGTGGGGGTGGTTTGGTCGCTGAGTCGTGTCCTACTCTTGCGAGCCCATGGACTGTAGCTTGCCAGGCTCCTCTGTCCATGGGATTCTCCAGACAAGAATACTGGAGTTGCTATTTCCTTCTCCAGGGAATCTTCCCACCCCAGGAATTGAATCCAGGTCTCCCACACTGCAGGCAGATTCTTTACCGACTGAGCTACAAGGGAAGCCCATGTCCATAGATTACACAGCGTATCATCATCTAGGGTCATAGAACATTACACTCACAAAGTTCAAGGTCCAGTCTCAGTACTCTTTGGAGCATCTTCTCACAACTTGGATAACAGAGGCTCATTTCTTCTTATTCACTGAACAAATATTTACCTGTGACAAACATTTGCTTTCTTCTATGTCCAATACACTATATGTTATAAAGAAATGGTGATTAGGAAACAAATATATGTCCACATGTAATTATAAAATCAGAAGATGTGTGAATCCAAAAAGGAAAAAAATTGTTTTCATATACTTAAGATTTGCCTTTATTAATTTTATCCTGAATGCATACAGAATCAAAGACAGATTCCTTATTAATTACACATAGTAACAAAAAGTGGGGCTTCCTAGGTGGCTCATTGGTAAAGAATCTGCCTGCCATGCAGGAAAGGTGGGTTTGATCCATCCCTGGTTCAGGAAGATCCCCTGGAGAAGGAAATGGCAACACACTCCAATATTCTTGCCTGGGAAATCCCATGGACAGAGGAGCCTGGTGGGTTACAGTCCATGGGGTCGAAAAACTCAGACGTTACTGAGCCTCTGAGCAAGAACAAAACAAATGCCTCTGCCCCCTGCTGCACTCCCTGCTGCTTGATAAGGCACTAGAGCAGATGGAAAGGGATGAGGAACAGAGAACAAAGGGTTAACCAAGGACAATTAGATAGGCACCCTCTCTCCCTCCTGAAAGGAGAAAAAACGCTCTTGTTCTTTTGAGAAGAGATGGAAAGAATCCTGGGTTCTCACCCTAGCCACTTTTAAGATGTAAACCATGGATACCTCAGACTTTTATGGCCTAGGATGTCTCCAGGGTCTGGGTTTCAGACCTTTTGAAATATAAATGCCTCGAGAGATAGTTTCTGAGATTTCCCAACACCTTGGGAGCTTGATTTAGGGACCTACTTCAGGCTGTTTAAGAGAAGTTTTATTCTCCTTTCTGATCTCTGAACACAAAGCAAATGGATGCAGACCTAATTCTCACAGCATGTGAAGAGTCTAGGGAAGGTGTGACTTTTATAGGAACACAGAAATCCAAGGAGTTTTAATTCCCTTCCAGATGTTGATAAAGAAGTTCAAATATAAGAAACATAATAAAGGATTGTGATGATACAATATGTAGGTGATATGTAAAATCTTCAAAGAAAATTTTCTTTTGATGAAGGTTGAATGGTGCATGCAATTTCAATAGTGCATATAGAGATGGTGATGATTTCTTATAATTTATACGTAGTAAGTTTGATTTCTTATATATGCTGCTAAGTTGCTTCAGTCGTGTCTGACCCCATAGATGGCAGCCCATCAGGCTCCCCCATCCCTGGGATTCTCCAGGCAAGAACACTGGAGTGGGTTGCCATTTCCTTTTCCAATGCGTGAAAGTGAAGTCGTTCAGTCTTCGCAACTCCACGGACTGCAGCCTACCAGGCTCCTCCATCCATGGGATTTTCCAGGCAAGCGTACTGGAGTGGGGTGCCATTGCCTTCTCCATAATTTATATATAATAAAGTATAAATTTAAGAATTACTATTAATTTATAAGGTTTAAAAACAATGCAAAATTTACAATTGGTCCATTTTTTATGCTTGTATACCTAAACAAACTTTGCAAAACAAGAATCTTAGCAATCATATATCAACTTTGTATATAAAAAATAAAATGAATTTGACTAAAAAACTTAGGTAAAAAAAATCTTAAACTTTATTCTCCTATGATATTTTTTTTTGTCAGCTCATCAAATTGAACTCATTCATTTTTCCATTTGGGATTACACTGAAGCAAGATAGATACATTTTTGTTTTCCATAACTAAGAAGCTGGTATGAATAGTCTTATAGCTAATTATGTTTTTTCTTTCACTTTGGCATTTTTTTTTTGGATTACATAGAGAATGAGAATATTGTTCTGGATTTACTGCATAATTTATATATAATAAAGTATAAATTTAAGAATTACTATTAATTTATAAGGTTTAAAAACAATGCAAAATTTACAATTGGTCCATTTTTTATGCTTGTATACCTAAACAAACTTTGCAAAACAAGAATCTTAGCAATCATATATCAACTTTGTATATAAAAAATAAAATGAATTTGACTAAAAAACTTAGGTAAAAAAAATCTTAAACTTTATTCTCCTATGATATTTTTTTTTGTCAGCTCATCAAATTGAACTCATTCATTTTTCCATTTGGGATTACACTGAAGCAAGATAGATACATTTTTGTTTTCCATAACTAAGAAGCTGGTATGAATAGTCTTATAGCTAATTATGTTTTTTCTTTCACTTTGGCATTTTTTTTTTGGATTACATAGAGAATGAGAATATTGTTCTGGATTTACTGCTATAAAATACTTCAGATGACAAAGCATACACTGTGAGAAAAGGCATGTGAGAGGATGGTCAGTATAAAACAAAGATCAACTTTTCTCTAGAAATTGAGGAGAATATATCATCACATAATATTCAAGAACTTTCTTATGGCTAAATAATTATTCAATGTAAAAGACAGTTATTATAAACAGATCCAAAGAACAAGTTACACTGCTAGTTGTCAACGTGGAGGCTAAACACAATTTGAAATTGAGCATATCATGGAAAATGAAATATATGTTCTTAAATATGACCACATTTACATGTACTACAAAAATACATTTTTACTTGAGTATGCTTCTCTGGTGGCTCAGATAGTAAAGAATCCACCTGGAATGCAGGAGATCTGGGTTTGATCCCTGGGTTGGGAAGATCCCCTGGAGAAAGGAATGGCTACCCACTCCAGTGTTCTGGCCTGGAGAATGCCATGGACAGAGAGCCTGGGAGGCTGTAGTCCATGGGGTCACAAAGAGTTGGACATGATTGAGTACCTTCACTTTCACTTTTTTTCATGAAGTATTCAGTCATAAATTTAAAATCAGAAACAGTACACACGACTGAACTTTCAGTCATGTCTTCTGCTTTTTCATTCCTTAAACATTATACATATTATGTTGTTTAATTCAACAAAGCAGTAATAGATGCCAAAAACATTCCATCTGAGAAAATACTTCTAAATTTAGTTTCTTAATGCTGAAATTTTATGTTTGAATATTTAGTTAAAAGCCATTTTAGAAATAATAATGTTGATCAAATAATCTGATTTTTGCTTTTTAAAATTCAACTATTTTGTTCAAAATATTACTTAATATTCTTTCAATATGGAATTTACATTGTATTGTATGTAAACACTACTGTATTTTTAAGAATAAGACATTTGCCTTTGAGATGAATATGAACTTAAATTTCCCTCTTATTACAAGGTGCTTTCCATAAATGGAAAGCTTAATGTTCAAGTTATCAGGAACAAGCAAAATTCATGGAGAAATGAACAGTAAACACAGCAAGTCCTGCAGGGTTTTAGGTATCTGTTTTCTGAACTATAAAGCTTTGTTGACCTTACATGAATTGCTCATCTCACAATTCATTGATGAAATATCAGTCCTCCTCTGCAGGCTGTTTTAAAATCCTGAATGATATATAGTGCAATGACTACATTTCCTCTTTGCTATGCATGCTTCAAAAAAACCCCCACTAACACGGAGATCTAAAGTGCCTGCTAAAATCTTTCTCAAAGATTGTTTGATCTTAAACTGTATTTAATGCTGAAGTGAAACATATTCCATGTCCAGGGAAATCATTCTAGTGATGAAACCCTTCAAAGCTTAAAACAGTATGGAAAGAACCTGCCTGCCTTCCAGAATTAGACTGTATGGAGGTAATTGAGCCAAATGGCAGTTTTATCCCCAAGTGAAATTACTTCCCCTGCATAGAATATGAAGCATCTGAAGATTTATCTGACATTCCTGATACCTCAGCAGTGACACTGATATTGAATGACACATTTGACACAGGGAAGGATCATTTCTCTTTAGAATCCTCTATGTTTGCTAATTAAATGATCATTGCTGGGTGCATCTTCTTCATGAATATAAATTACTAGCCCAGGAAAGGACTCATATTTGTATGGCATCTTTTATTATGAAGAATCTTCCAGGGTGTAATGAGCCCATTTTACATTGTCATTTGACATGTTTAGAGACTGCTTCATGCAGCACTGTGACATCATCCTTAAGTTACTGTTACATTTAGGATGTAGTTTAGTAATAGACCAGTCTTCTGTCAAGTGGAAGTTATTTTTTTTTCTCTTAACTAGGCACATATTGCCAGCAGAATTCTGCACACTCAGACATTTGATACTGGGCTATGATAATTATCCATATTTCTTTCAACACCCTATTGACAATTGCTGATGTGTTATTTGTTGATTTTAATTTCCTGTTTGGCACTATTATTTAAACTCAGTGTGATTTCTGAATAACAGACTATGCTCCCATGCCTCGGTTTCTTATTAGAGTATAAGCTTCATGAGGGCAGAGGTTTTTATTCATTTCCTATGTATCTCAATGCATCAAACAGTGCCTGGCACAGAGTAAATGCTCAGAAGTTTTGGTTGACTGAATTGATGATATAGAGAAATAAGAAATAAGAAATATGTATATTTACAATGTTATCTTTATTGAAATAAAATGTAATAATGGACTAATTCCAAACTATATACTAGAAGTAATTTGTAACCTAATGTAGACTTCCCTGGTGCGTTCAGTGGTAAAGAATCCACCTGCCAGTTCAGGAGATACGGGTTCCATCCCTGCGTTGGAAAGATTACTCCAGTATTCTTGCCTGGAAAATCCCACTGACAGAGGAGCCTGGTGGTCTACGGTTCATGGACATGACTGAGTGACAGAATGCGTGCAAACATGGAATAAATATTACAGAATTACAAATAACTGGAAAAAGCCTAATAACATCCCCATCTTAGTGGGCGTTTATCACGCTTTTGTCATTCAGTTTCTCACTTTATATTGGGAACATTCTCATGAGAATATTTAAGAGTCTCATTTCAAATCTAGTTCAGTTCAGTCGCTCAGTCATGTCCAACTCTTTGCGACCCCATGAATCGCAGCATGCCAGGCCTCCCTGTCCATCATCAACCCCTGGAGTTCACTCAGACTCATGTCCATCGAGTCCGTGATGCCGTCCAGCCATCTCATCCTCAGTTGTCCCCTTCTCCTCCTGCCCCCAATCCCTCTCAGCATCAGGGTCTTTTCCAATGAGTCAACTCTTCGCATGAGGTGGCCAAAGTACTGGAGCTTCAGTTTGAGCATCATTCCTTCCAAAGAAATCCCAGGGTTGATCTCCTTCAGAATGGACTGGTTGGATCTCCTTGCAGTCCAAGGGACTCTCAAGAGTCTTCTCCAACACCACAGTTCAAAAGCATCAATTCTTCGGTGCTCACCTTCTTCACAGTTCAACTCTCACATCCATACATGACCACAGGAAAAAACCATAGCCTTGACTAGACAGACCTTAGTCGGCAAAGTAATGTCTCTGCTTTTGAATATACTATCTAGGTTGGTCATAACTTTTCTTCCAAGGAGTAAGCGCCTTTTAATTTCATGGCTGCAGTCACCATCTGCA
>SJXQ01003018.1:559838-645832 GCA_006408695.1 Aepyceros melampus | reverse complement strand
TATATATATATATATATATATATATATATATATATTTAAAGTGCATTAATGCTACTTTTTCTAAACCAATATGAGGTATTAGGGTATGAAATTCCACAGAGTGCCATGTATTAACTGATACTCTTGAATTTTAAGTTACTTCTAAACAGCTGTTTTTCAAAGTGTGCACAGGGACTTCCCCGGTGGTACGGTGGATAGGAATCCATCTGCCAATGCAGGGGACATGGGTTTGATCCCTGATCCAGGAAGATCTCACATGCCACAGCCAACTAAAGCCAGCGCACCACAAATACTGGAGCCTGCATGCTCTAGGGCCTGCGAGCCACAACTAATGACCCCCTGTGTCACAGCTACCAAACCCTGTGTGCCCACGCTCTGCAACCAAAAAACCACAATGAGAAGCCTGTGACCGCAATAAAGAGTACCCCTCACTGACTGCAACTAGAGAAAGCCTGCATGCAGCAACAAAGACCCAGGGGACCAAAATTCTTTTTTCATGTACATGGAATTTATAAATAAAATGAATGGGAAATATACTATTTAACAGCATTAAGTATATTTATATTTATGGTTAGTTAACAATGTGAGTTAACTTTTGAATAATAGATGGGCTGGCAATGTCCCCTTTTATCAACCCTCCCTACAATCCATTTACTGAAGAAGAAAAAAAAAAACTATAACCACTAACCCTAAGAATACAATTATTAATTCAGTAAGCAACTCTGGAAACTATTTCTTTATTATAATAAACTGGGCAGGGTGAAAAATTGTCAAATACAGTAGAATTTGAAATCCTATAGTACTGATTTTTGGTTCTGATACAAAGTTAAGACCTTTAATACATTAAGCAAAATTTGACAGACATAAAAGGACTATTACTGTATGACTGACTTAGATAATATGAGTATAAAGTACCTAAAACAGAAAAATTCATGAAGACTGAAAATGGACTGGGGTAAAAAGTTACTGCTTAATAGTTAAGTTTTTGCTCAGGATAATGAAAAAGCTGTGGAAGTAGACAGTGGTGATGAACGCAGAACACAGTGAATGGTAACTAATGCCACTGGATTATACACTCAAATATGCTTTTTAAAAAAATGATTAAAATGGCAAATTTTACACTACTGCCATTTACATAAGGGACTTGAGCATACATGGATTTTGGTATCTGCAGGGGATTCCTGGAAACACTCCTCTACAGACACCAAGACACGCCTGAGTATTTTTATCAAAAAATTTTTTAATTAATAACATGATACACCAAAAGCCATTTAACTGCACATTTTAAAAAGGTGAATTGTATGGTATGCAAATATCTCAATAAAGATGTTTTTAAAAGAGTTTTTAAAAAGCTCGTAATTTGGTCATGAAATACTCAAAGGGCTCTTACATATAGGTTGGTGCAAAAATAATAGTGGTCTTGCATTGTTAACTTTGCTGTTTGACAGTGGAATTCCTTCTTATACAAATGTGCCTATACATCATTTTAATGCTACCCGTCTGATCCACTACAGCTTTCTGAATCCTGGTGAAACTATTACATCTGAGAAGTATGCTCAGCAAATCAGTGAGATGCACCAAGAACTGCAATGCCTGCAACCAGCACTGGTCAACAGAATGGGCCCAATTCTCCTTCACAGCACATCACACAACCAACGCTTCAAAAGTTGAATGAACTGGGCTATGAAGTTTTGCCTCATCCGCCATATTCACCTGACCTGTCATGAACCAACTACTACTTCTTCAAGTATCTGGACAACTTTTTTGCAGACAAAACGCTTCCACAACCAGCAAGAGGCAGAAAATATTCTCCAAAAGTTTGTCGAATCCAGAAGCACCATTTTTTATACTACAGGAATAACAACTTTATTTCTCATTGGCAAAAATGTTTTGATTGTAACTGTTCCTCTTTTGATTAATAAAGATGTATTTGAGCCTAGTTATAATGATTTAAAATTCATGGTCGAAAACCACAGTTACTTTTTCACCAGCCTAAGAAAACAGGGCAGAGTCCAGTGCCAGTCCCTGACAGTCCAGTGGTTAAGACTCTCCACTGCCACTACAGGGGACACGGGTTCAATCCCTAGTCAAGGAACTAAGACCGTGCATGTCACAAGGCCAGGCCAAAAACCAAATTAAAAAATAGATAAAACAGGACACAGCTTTGTTCACTGTCATCTGAGAACAAAAGTAAGACCTCCAAAGCATAAATTATAAGAGGGAGGCACATTTCCACTCAATACAAGAAAGAAACAATAGTCAATGCTATCCAGAATCCTCAAGTATCCCCTCACAAAGCAAAGGAACTGACATTAGAGGTGTTTTAGCAAAGGCCCACCTGTCAGAAATGTATGGAAGCCTCTTAAGGGTCCATAAATAACTTGATAGGAAATCATGTCTATGTCTTTTCTTAACAGTCCTTACATTAGATTCTCAAAAGGAACAGAGATCCAAGACGTTTAAAAGCCACTACTCCTGAGGGAATTCCAACACTTCAAAGGATACTGCACTAGATCTACAAACTCCTTCCAAATCTGAGACTATAAGCCCCTACCAGCCATACTCCCCAACTATGGAGTATAATGAAAAAAGTATTCACTACCTATAATGATTAACAACCTGTGGTCCAGAATTGACCAGTGGTGCCTTCATTATGCAAGTGAAATATACTTCCAATTGGGCTCAAAGGAAGATAATGCTTAATAGAGCAAGGCCCAGTCAGATTAAGATGCTCCTCTTCTCTGCTCCCACAGAACCCATTGGCTATTCCTCACTCTCCTGAGCTAGTAGTTCCTTCTTATCTCCCTGAACTTTAAACAGTAAGAATACTCCAGGGCTCAATCCTCAGACCTAGTCTACTTATCCGGTTCCATGGTTTTAAATACCCTCAATAAACTGAGAATGCCCATATTCACAATCTCCAGTCTGAAAGTCTCTAAATTCCAGACCTGTATATCTTTTAATAGCTTTGGCTCTTAAATATTTGGGTCACTGATCTAAACATAGACAATTTTGAGTTCATTTATGGATATGTATGAAGAAAGACATCTATTCTTGAATGTTTATGAGGCCTCTCAAACTTCACATGTCCTAAACCAAAATTTTTATAGTCCTCCACTGAACCTGCTCCTCCCATTCTTCCATAGCTCAACAAAGGCTCAGGTTAAAAATCTTAGAGTCATTCTTCACACAGATGGCCAACAGGCACATGAAAAGATACTCAAAATCACTAATCATTAGAGAAACACAAACCAAAATCACAAGGTACCACCTAACATGAGTCAGAATGGCCATCACTAAATAACAAATAACAAATGCTCAAGGGGGTGTAGAGAAAAGGGAACCCTGCTACACTATTGGTGGGAATGTAAGCTGGTGCAACCACTATAGAAAACAGTATGGATGTTCCTCAAAAAACTAAAAACAGTTACTGTATGATCCAGCAATCCCACTCCTGGTCACTTATCTGGACAAACTGTAATTCAAAAGACACATGCACCCCCATGTTTATAGCAGCACTGTTCACAATAGCCAAGACATGGAAACAATCTAAATGTCCATCGAAAGACGGATAAAGAAAATGAGGTACATATCTATAATGGAATACTACTCAAGACATAAAAAAGAATTTAACAATGTCATTTGCAGCAACATGGATGGACTTAGAGATTACCATACCAAGTAAGTCAGAAAGAAAAAGTTAATACCATATGATATCACCTATATGTGGAATCTAAAACACAACACAAATGAACCTATCTACTAAAGAGAAACAGACTCACAGATATACTTGCGGTTGTGAGGAGGGTTGGACTGGGAGTTTGGGGTTAGCAGATACAAACTATTATACATAGAATGGATAAACAGCAAGGTCCTATTGTATAGCACAAGAAACTACATTCAATATCCTGTGATAAAACATACTGTAAAAGAATTTTTAAAAGAATATGTGTACTGGAAAAAATTTGTTAAAAGTGTGTGTGTGTATATATATATATAAAACTGAATCACTTTGCTGTGTAGCAGAAATAATACAACACTGGAAATAAACTATACTTCAATTTTTTTTTAAAGGCAAAAAATCCTAGAGTCATTCTTGACTTTTGTTTTTCTATTACAACCTATATCTACACCATTAAAAATCCTGCTGGCTTCACCTGCCAAATAAACCTCAAACGCAACTACTTACCACCTCCACCTCTATAAACTTAGATTACTGCAATTAAACCTGGATTACTGCAACTGCCTTTAACTGGTCTTTCTGCTCTCACCTTTGCTTCCCTACAATGTACTCATCAAGTTAGCCAGTGATTCTGTTAAATATTTAAGTCTCTCTCTTCTAAACCCTTTGAAGACTTTCTATTTCACTCAAGATGCCATCGTGCTTTCCACAGCCTACAATAATCTACACAATTTGCACCTACCACAAACACATGTACATTTTTCTGGCCTTATCTCTTCCTCTCCCACGTCCCTTTGGGCTTCCCTGGTGGCTCGAAGGTAAAGAATCTGCCTGCAATGGGGGAGACCACAGTTGATCCCTGGGTAGGGAAGATCCCCTGGAGAAGGGAATGGCAACCCACGCCAGTACTCTTGCCTGGAGAATTTCATGCACAGAGGAGCCTGGTGGGCTACAATACACAGGGTGAAGAGTCAGACGCAACTGAATGACCTTCCTTAAATCAGCTTGAGGACTCCTGCTTGTACCTCTAACAAGCATGCCCTGCCTTTACATTTACTGTTTCTACAGACTGAAATGTACTTCCCCTGGATACTTCCATGGCGGACTTCCTTACCTACTTAGGGTCTTTGCTCAAATAGACTTTCTTAGTGAGGCCTTCTCTGATAACCCTATTTAAAATAGCAACTGTGCCTCCTCTGTTGCTGCTGCTGCTGCTAAGTCGCTTCAGTTGTGTCCAACTCTGTGCGACCCCATAGACGGCAATCCACCAGGCTCCCCCATCCCTGGGATTCTCCAGGCAAGAACACTGGAGTGGGTTGCCATTTCCTTCTCCAACGCATGAGAGTGAAAAGTGAAAGTAAAGTCGCTCATTCCTGCAGGACTCTCAGCGATCCCATGGACTACAGCCTACCAGGCTCCTCCAGCCATGGGATTTTCCAGGCAAGAGGACTGGAGTGGGTTGCCATTGCCTTCTCTGGTGCCTCCCCTACTACTCCTATTCCCCTACCCTCCCAGGCTGCTCCCGTCAAACATTTGCTTTTTCTCCATAATATTATGACTGTGTGGATCACAATAAACTGTGGAAAATTCTGAAAGAGATGGGAATACCAGACCACCTGACCTGCCTCTTGAGAAATCTGTATGCAGGTCAGGAAGCAACAGTTAGAACTGGACATGGAACAGACTGGTTCCAAATAGGAAAAGGATTACGTCAAGGCTGTATATTGTCACCCTGCTTATTTAACTTATATGTAGAATACATCATGAGAAATGCTGGGCTGGAAGAAGCACAAGCTGGAATCAAGATTGCCTGGAGAAATATCAATAACCTGAGATCGCAGATGACATCACCCTTATGGCAGAAAGTGAAGAGGAACTAAAAAGCCTCTTGATAAAAGTGAAAGAGGAGAGTGAAAAAGTTGGCTTAAAGCTCAACATTTAGAAAACGAAGATCGCATCACTTGATGGGAAATAGATGGGGAAACAGTGGAAATAGTGTCAGACTTTATTTTCTTGGGCTCCAAAATCACTGCAGATGGTGATTGCAGCCATGAAATTAAAAGAAGCTTACTCCTTTGAAGAAAAGTTATGCCCAACCTAGATAGCATATTGAAAAGCAGAGACATTACTTTGCCAACAAAGGTCCGTCTAGTCAAGGCTATGGTTTTTCCAGTAGGCAGGTATGAATGTGAGAGTTGGACTGTGAAGAAAGCTGAGTGCCAAAGAATTGATGCTTTTGAACTGTGGTGTTGGAGAAGACTCTTGAGAGGCCTTTGGACTGCAAGGAGATCCAACCTGTCCATTCTGAAGGAGATCAGCCCTGGGGTTTCTTTGGAGGGAATGATGCTGAAACTGAAACTCCAGTACTTTGGCCACAAAGAACTGACTCATTGGAAAAGACTCTGATGCAGGGAGGGGTTGGGGGCAGGAGAAGGGGACGACAGAGGATGAGATGGTTGGATGGCATCACCGACCCAATGGACATGGGTTTGGGTGGACTCTGGGAGTTGGTTATGGACAAGGAGGCCTGGCGTGCTGTGGTTCATAGGGTTGCAAAGAGTCGGAGACGACTGAGCGACTGCACTGAATTGATTCATCACCATCTGACACACGGTGTATCTACTTATTTTCCCCCACTAGAACGTAAACTCCATGAGAACAGTCTTCGTTTTAGTTATCTATTCTCTCCTAGTGCTCAGAACAATGTCTAGTACATAGTAGGCCTTCTATAAATGTTTGTAGAATAGCACGTTATATTATAATCGGCTACTTATATATATTATATATCTATCTCCTTAAATTGATTGTAAGCTTTCTGCAGGCAGGAACGCTGTCTCATAAACTCTGAATTTCCGGGACTCTAACATTAGTGCCCTGACACACACAGTAGATACTGACCTGAAATGAATGAACCAACAACACAAGCCAAGGTGGCTCAGAGGTTAAAGCGTCTGCCTCCAATGCGGGAGACCCGGGTTCGATCCCTGGGTCGGGATCCCCTGGAGAAAGAAACGGCAACCCACTCCAGTATTCTTGCTTGGAGAATCTCATGGACTGAGGAGCCTGGTGGGCTGCAGTCCATGGGGTCAAAGAAAAGAGTCGGACACGACTGAGTGACTTTATTTTTATTTATTTATTTATTTCAAATACAATCCCTACTCTATCACTCTCTAAATATAAGTGAGAGCGGGTGTGTTACCTCAAGGATGACGTTTCAATAACAACTACCAAGCCCTCTCGCGTACCCGTCCTCTCCCACGCCCGTTATCCCCACATTAACCAAGTGAGATAATGAGTAACGGTCAGAAACAGAATTTAAACCATGAACAAGTCCAAGGAGAGAGTAGTTGTGACTGGAGATCAAAGGTGGTCAGACTCTGAAAAGAAACATTATCCCGGGGGTAGAAGGGCCCCGGAGATCACAACCATAGATTCCAGGTCCCTCTTTTGACAGCTAGGCTACCTAAAGCCCAGAGAGGAAAGCGGCTTGTCCGAGGTCACACAGCAAGCAAATCAGGGCGAGAACCCACCTTACCCACTCGCGCCGCCCAGCTGCCTCTTATTCGGGTGGTGGCCAACACGCAGAGCCCCCGCGGACGCACGTGCTCCGAGGCCCCCGAGCGCCCGCCGCACCCCGCTCGAGGCCCGCTCCCCACCTCGGAGCCGGGTTGGGGTCAACAATTGTGCCCCCCCCCACGCCCCTCTCAGCCCCGGAGCCTGCCCAGGGCCAGCGGTTGGCAGCACGAACCGCCGAAGAGGGCCCGGGCTGCCAGCTCCGCGCCCGCCGCTCACCTGGCCGGATCCCGCGGGAACCTGAAGAAGGCCAGGTCCGACTGCGTGCTCTTCCGCGTGCAGTTGGGGGCCGCGCAGAAGTTCGGCACGTTGTCTGCCCGCCGGCCGGCCCAGCCTTCCCCTCCCCGCCTCGTCAGGGCAGCCCGCCCGCCCGTCGGGGCCGGGGAGGGGAGCCAGGCCGGCCGGCCGGCCCGTGAGGGCCGGTTCGCTTGGGGGAGGGGCGGGCGAGAAGCCGCGAGGGGCAGGAGGGGCGCCGCGGTCCGAGGCCGGGCTGGGGACGCGGCTCCACAGTGCTGTGAGCGGCCGGGAGGATTTACCGCCGCCGCCGCCGCTGGTGCACCTCCCGCCCGCCCGGGACGCTGCCGCCTCCTTCCCACAATGCACCCTGGCGCCCGGGGGTGCCCTCTCTTCCCTCAGCCTTCCTTCCCCGCCCCCTCCTTTCCGCCGACTTCTCTCCGGGCGGGTACGCGCAAGGAAGCGCGCCCGCTGGGGTGTGGCGAAGCAGAGGCGACGCCTGGCGCTGGCTGCCGCAGTGCGCCTGCGCGCGGCCTACCCGTGAAGGGAGGGAATGGCGCATGCGGGCGTGTCTCCAGGGACTCTAGAGGCTCCAAGCCCTCTGCAGCTCCGGTAGGTTTGGCGTGCACGGGTTTCCGCAGATCTGGAGCGAGCCTGCACGTTACAACACCGATGCGTCGTTTCTTGCTTCTTTAAATTGCCACCACGTAGGCTTCTACTGCAGAGACTGCCTTAGACTCTTCAGAGCCGCGGGCAACGGGACGATCTTGGTGACTGATTTGCCCACCCCCATCAGATCTTCGTGCCCAAGTTGGACGCAGACGTGGGTTGTAGGAGATTTCATTTTCCCCAGCTTTGCAGCTACACTGTGGCCCCGTTAGCTTCTAGATTGGAAGCCCCAGGGGCTAAAATTCAGAAAAGCAATTACTCTTACCTCATGAGGCTTCCAGAGGAGCAAGGATAGCGGCATGATTCCACCTGCACCCCTGTAGAGATTGGTCCCTCTGTCTTTCCTTCACAGTTGTGGCGTTTTAACGTTCTTGTGTTGCTTAAGCCCCAAAATGAGTGACCGATACCTAGAACAAAGGATTAGTACAAATTTTGCGTCAAACTGAACAAGTCTGCAAGTGAGACTCACCATCTTTTAAAAGAAGCTTACGGGGATGAAGTCATGTCAAGGGCCAGAGTTTTCGACTGGCACAAAAGGTTTAAAAAAGGACGCGAAGACATTCGAGATGATGCCAGAAGTGGTCGTCCTGTCACCCACCGGACTGATGAAAATATTAAGAAAGTCAAGGACTTGGTCTGTTCGAATAGGCAGTTAACCGTGAGGATGATGGCCGAAGAGTTAAATTTAGATAAAGAAACTGTTAGGCTCATTCTGAAAGAAAACTTGAATATGAGGAAAGTATCTGCAAAAGTTATATCGGGTATTTTGAAGGATGAACCTAAACCTCGAAAACTTTACTTTTGCTCTGATCTTTCAAAGGAAACTAGGAAAAACAGCTCATGTGTGAGGAAAAAGGTAAGGAATTCTGAAGCATGCAGTCATCTCCAGTGAGAAGCTGGTGAGAAAATGCCTCCGCCTGTATCCCATCCCAAAATCCGTTCCCCTGCCAGCCAGCTGCTGCAGACTTCGTCTTCAACCAGCCTTCCCAGCAGGACATCTCAGGGTTGGTTCACACACCGTGGTGAAAGGAATGTGGGGTGGCTGAACCCAAACTGGAAAGCTGCCTAGCAGTTAGGCACCTTCAT
The DNA here is from genome assembly GCA_006408695.1 of Aepyceros melampus. Classification (NCBI taxonomy): domain Eukaryota; kingdom Metazoa; phylum Chordata; class Mammalia; order Artiodactyla; family Bovidae; genus Aepyceros; species Aepyceros melampus. Next base: position 636,588 of record SJXQ01003018.1, on the reverse strand, counting down.
TTGCTGCTCATTTATTTTCAGCTTCTTTACTGCTCCTCTCTGTATGTCATATCTCTGCTAGTTACTCTTTACTGAACTCTTGGGCCAGCTTCCTTGCTGTTTTCCACAACTTTCAAGAACTTTTGGCTTTTGACTTCTGTTACTTGCTTGTGCTTAATTTTTTCCCCTTAACAAGTTTTTTCTTCACTGACCAGACCTTAGCTTGATGTGGCTGTCCTCTTCCTTTGTTCTCAGTATTCTGCCTCGGGATCATATGAATGAAAGGTGGGAGCATGACCTCTTGGAATCTTTCTCTCTGTGTGCCCAGGGAGGCATACTCTGCTGGAAGGACCCTGAAAGAAGGCCTACAGTTCCAACTTGCTCACGGTCAGGGCCTGAGGTATGGTACAGAAGGCAGTGGCATGCTGACATATGGAACAATGCTAAGGGCCTGTCCAGCCCAAATGACTCAGAGTGAGCCCCTCAGAACTCAGGAGTTAGCCTCCCATCCTGACCTTCTCACATAGCTACCCCTCACAGAAGAGCTGGATTTGTTTCATTCTAATCTTGTGCTTTGGACTCCCCTCCACCCACTTCATTTGGGTGTATCCTGTCTCATGGAAAAGGAGGATCTGGTCCTGAAAAATATCATATGAACCAGAGGATTCAGTTCCAGGCTATGATGTGTATAGAGTAAGAAAAGGTAGCACTCTAGACCTTGAATTCAGGCAGTCTTTTGCCTCTGTGCTGATTCCCACATATCAGCTGTTTTTAGTAACTAATACCAACATTGTCAGGTATTTTTTTGAACACCTTCAGTGTTTAGAACACTGCTGAACGTTGACAATGTGAGGTTATGAAATAAGATCACCAAGGGCTGGGTGGACTTCTTGCATCAGGTGGTTCCTGGACTGGATCTTTAGGAAATTAGGCACATTTCCAGGCAGGTAGAACAGGATGAGGTTTCGAACCTCTTGTCAGTAGGAAAAAGAGGGCACTATTGGCTGAAATAGCAAAGTCTAAAGAGGAAGATAATAGTGTTGTGCAGAAGATGAACAATTTGAGATAATTTGCTTCCTCCTCTGCCCCAAACTCTGTTCTAATAGTTTATAAATTGCTTCCCCCTGAGTATGTAGGCAAGTTTGTAATAGCCCACTTATTTGATTATCTAATTTTCTCATCAAACCCTCAAAAAGAAGCAGTCTTTACTAGTTTAGATTCCTTTATCTCTTCTGGCTCTCTGCCAGGATTTATGGAGTGGAACTTTTCCCAAATGGGTTCCGAGAAATACCACATAGACTGGAAACATCTCAGAATACCTGGTGGAGGAGTGTGTGTGGGCTAGAGGTGGGGATGGTTAGTAACAGCATTTCACAGAATTGGCCACTGTCTATGTTTTAACCCAGGATTTTTATATATAATAGCTCCTAGTTTTTAACTGGTAAGTTAGTAAACAGTCCTGGTTGATGGTAGAGGCACAACATTTATTCAACACAGTTGTTTTTAGTTCTTGTACTCTCACCTTCAAAAATTACAAGTTTCCAAATAATGCCTGTCAGTTTTGAGGCACCCTGAAAACTAGACCTTATCTTGCAAATAAAAGATATTTTTCAGGAAAACTCTAAGCAACAGCTCACAGACTCCTGCCTGCAGAGCAGCTTCTAGGCATTTCATCTCAGGATCATTACATCTTCCTATGTCAGATGAAGCCCTGGGCTCCCCATAAGGCCTTTCCAACAAGGACATTGCACTTCTAGGAAAAAAAAACCCACAGCTGGCAACCAGAAGTAGGTAATCAGGAGGGTGAATTCAAATTGTTCCAAGTAGATGTAATGAGAAAGACTTATTTATTACCTACCTTACCTTAGATCGGAGAAGGCAATGGCAACCCTCTCCAGTACTCTTGCCTGGAAAATGCCATAGACGGAGGAGCCTGGTAGGTTGCAGTCCATGAGGTCACTAAGAGTCAGACACGACTGAGCGACTTCACTTTCACTTAGCTTAGGTCATATCCTAGGCAGTAGTCAGGTTGAACTATATCACCTGAACCCATTACCTTTTTGCAAGGTCTCTCAGAAAATAGTTAATAAGATCACAATACACTCTAGAAAGCCTTAAGTTTGGAGGGAAATAAAGATACTCACAGACCAAATCATTCACATATGGCTTCTCAGGTTCTCTACACCTCATTGTAGAGCATAATCTCTAAGGAGTATCCCCAGACAAGAGAGTTCTCATGTAACAGTACCCCTTTTGTGTCCACCCATCAAACATGTTTTATTTCTGACAAGAATTTTGCCTGCCTGCACCTTCCTGCCTAGGCCCCTTGAGCTGTTGATCTTATAATCTCAGGGACCCTCCCATCATCAAGCCCCAGGCCCTTGGCCTTGACTTTTCTCAGATATTGCTCAGTTCATTCTCCAGTCTTTCATGCTCCTCTGCTTCCCTGGGCTTTGTTTTCAAGTTCTGGACCACATCTTCCAGTAGCTGCTTTTGGCTTCTTTGGTATGCTGACCTTGAATTCCCCTTTTGGTCTTGATTTTCCACTCAGCAACAGCTCTTCTCTCTTCTAATTTTTAGATCCCTCTTTGGCTCCCTAGTTCAGCCCTATAGTCTTTCTTTCTTTTTTTTTTTTTTTTCATTTGTTTTTGGCCATGCCATTTGGCTTGTGGGATCTTAGTTCCCTAACTAGGGTTTGAACCTGGGCCCTTGGCAATGAGAGTGCAGAGTCCTAACGACTGGACCACCAGGGAATTCCTGGCTCTATAGTCTTGAGTAAAGAAATTAGTCCATCCCTGGCCCCAGATTGCCTTCCTATCCTCAAGAAGAGGGGTGGGGGCACATGAGGAAATGCGATCTTTTTTTTGTTTGTTTCTAGCCAGCTGTCACCCTTAGCCACCAGGGGTTCCACTCCCCAGAGGCAATCAATATTACTGGTTTCTCAAGGCATTTTAGTTACCTCTGGTACTCAGGAACTATAAAAGAATTTCAGAGGTATAATATGCAAATCCATTCTCCCAGCAACTGTATTTTCCTGGGCAGGAGAAGCTCCATTTAACCATAAGAGATGAAGCCTGGCTCTCTATAGGTTGTCAGGAAGAGAGCTGGCCATCTGCAAACCTTGAGTATAATTCTCAAGCTTAATACACAATCAGGGAATCACTTTGGCCTTCAGGCTGATCCTTCCCATCCCTATTATGGTTCAAAATCCACATGGAATGTTATATATGTTATATGTATATATGTTATATACCATGGCTGCAAGTCTGGGAGGAACAAACACTTTCCAGGGCAGATCATCCCATCATTGAGTTTATCCAGTTCTTTCTTCTCCCATTATCGTTCCTTCCTTCCACCTGTCCCACTGGTACTGGGACAGAAAGAATAAGATATTCACCAATCTTTGATTTTGAAAAACATGGGTAAGTTCTGCAGTCTTCTGAATTCTGTCCCAGCTTTGAATTCTCATTGAAATGTCATTGTTTGAGAAGAATGTGTACCTGGGACCTGCTTTCCAGAATCTTCCTTTCAGATCCGTTTCTTAGCATTCAGACTTGCCTTTGGAGATGCCTAAGTAAATCTGGATGCTGAATGACTTGAAGATGTCTAATACAGGAATGGGGTACTATTGGGAACTGTCTGTCACTATATCACATGTACTGATCAGCCAGCCTGCTATCTGCAGATATCATTGCCAGCAAGTCTTACTGGGCTCATTGGAATCAGTTACCAGGGTCCTATGTGGCTCACTTTAGGAGTCTTTTTTGCTTCTGGGATTGTATATGTAACCCTGCATTCTCCAACTACTTCTTAGTTGGATTAGACCTCTCAGATTTTATCAGGCTTTTGCATCCTATATGAGGCAACACTTACGTATTCATCTTCTATGGTCCTGCCTTGTTAGGTTCTTACAAATCTGTCCCAGTTGCATCACCCCTCTCCCAGTATTAATATCCAGGAACAAAACTTCTGTAGGGAGAAACTTTAATACCTCTAAGGACACACTTGGATTTAATGAAGAGATCAACAAACTTCTGTAAAGGAAATGGCCTAGGTTGTATGGGTAACTTTCTCAACATTTTAATGCAAAACCAGACATAGCTAATATGGAAACAGATGAGCATGGCTGTGTCATAATAAGGATGATTGATCCTTTTCCATCAATAACATTGTTAATGTTAAATTGATCTGGCAATATCTGGCAATTTACTACTATAGAAATGGTGGAATATTGAAGGGAATCTTTATGGTGCCAGGAGAGTGAACCTGAGCTGAATGATTGACTATGTTACCTTGACCATATTGTGATTCACAAAATAAATTTTATGCCATCCTTTACTAAAAATTACAATATAAAAACTACTACCTATATTTTGCCCTTGTAATATCACACACACACACACACACAAATTGGCAATACTGAAAATGGTGCCAAGTTACAACCAGTGATAACAGAATAAATTGAAGATAATCCAAAACTGCCTTGACCATGGATGGCATTTGAATAAGTTTGTTATCAGGAGGTGACAAAACTCATTGAATTATATTTTTTGCATGCTTATAAAAAAACTATATATGTGTGTATATATATATATACTTGCAACTGATACTAAGCTGTGTTCTTTCAGATGTGTTTACTTGTTTTGTTCCGTGTTCTTTCAGATGTGCCTACTTGTTTTTCTCCCAAAGAGAGCCATATTGTGTCACCTTCATTTAAACTGATTTTCCAAAGTTGAAATAGAATCTCAGGATTGAACATTTGCAAGGGTGTTTAATCCAACCAGTCATGTTTCCTTTGAATTCAGGAGAGGCTAAATACTACAGCTACTGAAAAACTGCATCTGAAAGAAGATTCTGTGTTAATTCAGCAAATTTTTATTGAGTGGCTCTATGTGCCAAGCACTGTCCTGTTTGCTGGGGTACAGGAATGGACAAAGCAGACCCAAGCCTTAGGTTTGATGGTCTGAAATCTAATTATATTACTCTTCACTCTTGCAAAACTTCTGTTCCATGTGCTCATACTAACTCTTTTTCAATTGCATACCTGGAGAAAGGTATGACCTTTGCCACAGGCCTCTCTGCTGTGGTCATGATGCCTCTCCAGCTGCATTAATAATTTAAGGAATGCATTATATTTTATTATCCTTTAGACCAATCTCTATTGGTAGAAAAACATGCTGGCAATGTTGGAAGTGTAAATTGGCAACAGCTTTCTGAAAAGCAATTTGGCAGTATCTATTAGGAACTTTAAAAATGTTTATATCTTCTGATCCTCTAGTTCCACTTCTGGGAATCTGTCCTAAAGAAATAGTCTAAAATGTGGGCAAAATTTATGCTCTAACAATCCAGAAGTCCAACAGTAGAAGCCTGGTTAAGTAAATTACAGTATGATTGTACAGTAGACTCTTATGCAGTCATTGTAATTAATATTTGAGTTAAAACAGCATGGCAAAATGCTTAGAATATTAAGTGAAAAGAGTGATACACAAAATTCATACATAAATCCAAAAGTATTTTTCTAAAATATTATTACTTTTATTAGTAATAATAAAAGTGCTATTTAATAATACAGTGCTTTTATAAATAAAAGTTTTATTTATCAGAATAAAACAGTAGCACCAAAAGTTGGCAACAGAGAGAGTCGGGCCAAACCACGAGTTCGGCTCAGGAACTGTTAACTGGCTGGGTCCACATAAAGACTATTTGATACTATTGTGTTGGTAGCAGGAGTGGAACAGGAGTGAAAAGGGCCTTTCCAAAAGGAGAAGGTGACCAGAATCCCTACAGAAATCCCAGATGGCGTGAGAAGACACCATGAATGGCATGTTCCTGTTACATGGTCCTAGGGAGGTAAGGAATACATATGGACCAAGTATGTTCTGACAAATGGAAAGGAGTTGAAGTACTCTCCTGGATAAAATTAACCTCATTCTTGCATTCTCTCATACAAAATGAATATTCTTGAGAAATTTTATTACAACTGATTCTCTGAAGAATCCTTGAGCCATCCATATAATTTCTTCAGGACAGGAATGACCTTCCATATGCCAAGTCTACCTCCTCCCGTACTGGGACACTCAACACGGATGTGCACAAGAATATTGGATATTCCGCGTGGAGAATATTAATACATATATTAATAGTCATCTTAATGATGTAACTTACAAACTCTAAGGCTTGCAAATGTTTTTTGATGGTGTCCAGAATTACTGTGCGTTTATTTATATCTGAAGAGTAATCATGTCATGGTGTTTTCAACTGAGAAATGATGTCGATAATGTCATAGGAGAAATGTTCTATTGGGGAAGTGTGTCTTTCATTGTTACTTTAGTAAAATGTTTGTCATTAAAATGCCAAATACATCTCCTTGGTGAATTTCTAATTTTCAAGTGAGTACACAAGGTAAAGACATGTTTTATAAGCATCTAGATTACAGATTTGTCAAGCTGGAAGGGTTCTTCAAGATCTAAGTCTCTTGGTTGATAGAACAAAAGAATGAAACTGAGGTTTTAGTCTGCTCCTTAACAAGCCATGTGACTTTAGGCAGTTCATTTGCACCACTGGAGCACTTCAGGTTATACATCCATAGAAGGAGAATAATAAAACCTACCTCGTGGAGCAGTTCATTTGGTTCATTCAGCAAATATTTATTGATTGTATATATGTATCTGACTCTTTTCTAAACACTGAGACAGCAGTGAACAAGACAAAAAAAAAATGTCCCTCTTTATGAGCTTACCTTTAAGTAGGGGAGACAGACAAGAAATAAGATAAATGAGTGAAAATATGGTATGTTCGTGATTATTAGATGTGAGGCTTACATTAGAGTAATGTATGTGAGGTGCCCAGCACAAGATCTGGCGTGTAGTAAGTATTCAGTAGAGAGTAATTTCCTTTGCTTCTTCAGTCTTTCTAACAGCTCCTCAATTAGTCTGTAGCATGGTAGTAATCGGCAAAAGGCCTGACCCAGTGCCTTCTACCTCTTGCCAATTAATAAAGCCTACTTTGTTTAAGAAGACAAAAGAATTCTTACAGATGTGTTTTGCACTTCCTGTATGGCAGGTTAATCAAGGTGGTGCCTAAACACTGTTGATAAACATCCTTTTCTGAAACCAGTTGGCAAGAACCCTTGCCTGGAGCTAGATGGCATTTGTCCACAAAGACAAATGCATAGTGTCTTTGCTCTTTAAGCACAATGGACTAGGAAACTATACTGGCTGTTTCTCTTAAAGAAAAGATGTGTGACCTATATCCTGTTCCACACATTGCAGAACTGGGCAAAGTTTACATTATTTATGGGAAACCAGGATATTGACTAAAAGCCAGGAAAAAGAAGGTTTAATACTTGTGGTTTCTATATATTTTTTGCCCATTGTAGAAAATTTGGGGAGTTCAGAAATGCTTAAAAAATCAGCTAAAAGTTCACCTTTAGGGTTCAGGAATTTCACCATTTGCAGTGGCTTCTCTTGTTGTGGAACACAGGCTCTAGAGCATGGGCTTAGTAATTATGGCATATGGATTTAGTTGCTCCACAGCAGTGGAATCTTCCCAGACCAGGGATCGAACCTATGTCCCCTGTATTGGCGAGAGGATTCTTATCCACTGCACACCAGGGAAGCCCCTGAGTTCCTTCTTTAGGCCTGCACATGTATTACGCATCGAGGGTATAGCCCTTGCCCTCAGGCAATACCAGCCTTGTATGGTAGGGAAAGGCCAGATGTGGAGAGACCCCTGAGAATGGGCTCCTACCTTAGACTGTCAGGCTTTTTCCCACAAGTCAGCTCACAGAACAAGCTTTTGTAAAGAATTGGGAACAAAAGTTGGAATCGTCACACTTAGAGTGATTGTGGGGATGAGAAAGGGGAGTATAAAGAGGCAAAACACAGAGAGCAGTGGGAACTGCCTGACTGGCATTGACATCCCCAGCTCCTCTTGTGTAAAAGGGCCTTCAGTTCTGTCCTGTGGTGTTACCTCTCAGAAGAAACCGGATGTCAGGCTGTGGGCCATCACTCCTCTGACTTGCTTTAAGAACCTAATAAGTGAAAATTCAGATTCATCCAGATTAGATGAGGAAATTGGCCCAAGGAGATTGAGTGAATTTTCTTGAATCACACATCTAGTTGGTGACAGAGCCAGCATAATAATGAAGGACCCTGAATTTCACTCAGTCCAGTGACTTTTTTTCCATTACTCCATTGCTAATAATTTCCTTCACTAAAGTGTGCATTCTTCAGATAACTTTAAAATAATGGTCACTCTTGCATTTGATGAATATGGTTTATCTATAACTGATTTACCTGCAATTTGGAGAGAACATATTTATGGCATAGAAGGTGGTAAAAAGGTTTTTCCAAGTTTTCCTGGGATGTTGGGCCTTCTCCTCCCAGAGGTATGTTTTCACAAGTAAATGTTGGCATTCTGTCATTCATTTTTTTTCCAGATGTTCTTCCCAAGTAGTGTGTTAATGTTTTGTGTTTTTAATATTTATCACATTTTTTAAAATCTGGGCACATAAATCTTATTAAAATTCTCAACTATCTCCTCTCTGCTGTCTGAAATTCTGGGTGTATTTATATTCATGACAGTGTCTGAAAGCATGAATACTGTCACATCATTAGGGCTTATATTCCTAAACCCTAGATTTGTGTTTCTGGATGTTCTGAAAATTCTTTACACTTCACTTGTAAATGCCGCTATACTGCACCACGACATTTCCATAGTAACATATATTTCAAACAAGAAAACAGAAGAAGCCCAAGAAAAAGGGAAGGAGGTCTCAAATACAAAAAAAAAAAAAAAATTAAAAAAATTAAAAGTAGACTACATAAGATGGGGAGGAGTATAAATTCTAGTTTGATGTCCTGTAAGAATTGAATGTCCTGCAGGCCCACTTTAAGGACTGGCAATTTCCACCACCAACAAAGTAGCCCAATTTTGGAGTCACACTTCTTTGACCCTTACATCCTGTCAAGTCCAGGTCATTCCCCTAACATGTCTTAGTGTCACATACTGCATCCAGACAGGGGTGGTCACCTACCTGTCACATCACTGTTCTGAAGTCCATTCTCTGCAGTGCTGCACACATCCTATTTAGTTTGGAGTTTGCTTTTTAAAAAAAGCCACAGGCTTTTTGATGCCAGCTTTTCGAGCTTGATTAAGTCACACCCTCTGCCTGGAATCCATCCTTGCTGCTATCCACCTGGCAAACTCCTACTCAGCATTTAAGCTTCAGCCTTACCATTGCTCTCCTCCATCCCCTACTTCTTGGTAAAGCAGACCCCACAATGTACAGTGCCTATTCTTATGTCAAGGAAACCATAACACTTATCTGAACTTAATTGTTTGCAGAATGTTTTTCCTCCCCTACCAACCCAAAACCACATTTGATTACTCTGTATTTCTTGCATCCAGAATAAAGCTTGCCTGGAACTCTTCAATAAATGTTTGATAGATGAATGAAAGAATAGACATTTATGGTGCTTTTGTGTGTGTGATTAAATTCACCATTTTAATCAAAGTGCATTTCAGCAGCATTTGGCCCATTCACGGTATTGTGCGATCATTACCACTGTCTAGTTCCAAACATTCCAAAAGGAAATTTTGTATCCATCAACTATTCACTCCTCATTTAACCACTTCTGCAGCACCTGGCAACTGCTAATCAACTTTATGTCTCTATGGATTTTCCTATTCTTGGCATTTCAAATAAACGAAATCATGCAATATGTGGCCTTTGTGTCGGCTTTTTGATCTAGCATAATGTTTGCTAATTCATCCATGTTGTAGCATGCATCAGAACTCCATTACTTTTTAGGGCTGAGTAATAGTCTATCATCTTGATATACCACATCTTTATCTATTGATGTTTAAATGTCTGATAGACATCTAGGTTATTTCCACCTTTTGACTTAAGAATAATGCTGCTATGAATATTTATGTACAAGTTTTTGTTTAAATATTTTTTTTTAATTTTCCTGAGTATATACCTAGGAATGGCATCGCTGGGTAATTTGGTATTATATGTTTAACTTACTAAGGAACCACCTGACTTTTCCACAACAATTATGCCATTTTATGTTACCATCAACAATGTACAAGGTAAGGGTTTCAATTTGTCCACATTCTCTCCAACACTTCATTTCTTACTCTATCCGTGCTAATGAGTGTGAAGTGGTATCCTTTGATTTTGGTTCCCATGTCCCTAATAACTAGTGATACTGAGCATGTTTTCATGTATTTTTTGGCCCTTGTGTATATTTTCTTTGGGGAAATGTTAATTCAGGTCTTTTTCCCATTTTATTGGGGTCATTTATCTTTTTGTTGTTGAGTTGTAAGAGTTCTTTATATATTCTGGATACTAAACCCTGATCAGGTACATGCTTTGGAAATACTTTCTGCCATTTTGTGGGTTGTCTTTTTATTTATAAAATTTCTTAATTTAATTTTATCTTTTTGGCCACGCTGCATGGTTGTGGGATCTTAGTTCCCCAATCAGGGCTCAAACCAGTGCCCGCCTGCAGTGGAAGAGCAGAGTCCTAACCACTGGACTACCAAGGAATTTCCATGGATTGTCTGTTTACTTTCTTGATAGTGTCCTTTGATGACAAATTTTTAAAATTTTGATGAAGTCTTGTGCTGCTGCTGATGATCTATTTTTTTCTTGGTTGCTTATGCTAAGAAAACATTGCCAAATCCAAAGCCATGAGGATTTGCCCCTATGTTTTCTCCCAAGAGTTGTATAGTTTTAGCTCATATTTAGGTATTTGATCCATTTTGAGTTTGGTTTTGTATATAGTGTGAGATGAATGCCCATCTTTATACTCGCACATGTGGATGTCCAGTTGTCCTCACACCATTTGTTGAAAAGACTATTCTTTCCCTATTTTCACATTTGTTTATGAAAAATATTTTCAAATTATAAGTAAACAATTCTTTTTTCTTTCTTTCCATATTTGAAAGATTTTGCTTCACTATCTTCTGGGTTATTTCTTACCTTTGTTCCTCTATATGTACTGTTTTCTCTCATACTGCTCTTCAGACTTTATCATGGACCTTAGCAATTTTATTAATATACCCTGGTGTAGTTTTCTTCATGTTTCTTGTGCTTGAGGTTCATTGGGGTTCTTGGATGTGTGGCCCTAAAGTGTTCATCAAATTTGGAAAATTTATGTCTATCAATTCCTTCAAAAAATTTTTTGCCCCTCCTTCCTTTACGGTCTCCAATTACATGTATATTAGTCCACTTGAAGTTGTTCCTTAACTCACTGATGCTCTGTTAAATATTTTCTGTCTTTTTTTTTTTCCCTCTTATGTCTTTCTCTGTAGTTTTTATTGCTATGTCTCTAAGTCTATGAATCCTTTCTTCTGAAATACCTAATTTATTTTTATTTCATTTAATGTACTTCTCATCTGTAGTTTCTATCCCTAGAAATTTGGTTTGGGTTTTGTTTGATTTTTTAAGTAGCTTTTTAGTTTTGGAATAATTTTGGAGTCATGGAAAATTTGCCAAGCATTCCACATGCCTCTCATCCAGTTTTAGTTTCTTCCAATGTTATTTTCTTTCATTACCATAATATACTTATCAAAACTAAGATATCAACATTGGTGCATTAATAGTAAATAATTACACATTTTATTCAGATTTCAACACTTTTTCCATTAATGTCTTTTTTATGTTCCAAGAATCAGCTGAAGATGGCACATTTCATTTAGTTTTTTGTGTCTTCTCACCCACTAGTTTCTCAGTCTTTTTGTTTGTTTGTTTATTTTTAATGACTTTGAAAATTTTGAGGCATACTGGTCATGTATATTATAGACTATCCTTACTTTGGATTTGTCTGATGTTTTCCTCATGATTACACTGGGTTTGTGGATTTGGGGAAAGAATAACATAGAAGTGAAGGGTCCTTATTGTTACATCAAATTAGAGGGCATATTATATCCACATTTCATCATTGATGATGTTATTTTAATCACTTGGTTAAGGCAGTTTTGCTAGATTTTCCTACTGTAATGTTACTCTTCTTCTCTTTCCATGCTTTGTTCTTTGGAGGCAAATCACTAAGTTCAGGCCACATTCAAGGAGAGGGGAGTGATTAAGTTCCACCTCTTATGGTGGGGGGTAGTATCTACATATATTATTCAGACTTCTTCTATATGGAATAGTTATTAATATATTTTCTCCCCAATTTATTTATTTATTCACTGACTGGTTTATATCAGTTTAGATTCATGTGTATTTATTTAACATTTTGTATTATAATTCAATACTATTTTATTTATTTTATTGCTTGAATGGCTCCAGCTTTGGCCACTGGATGCCCTTTAGGATTGATTTCTGTGTCTCTTTGGCATGGTCCAGCCTTTCATTTTCTTAACACTTCCTTCAGTTCAATTCAGTCCAGTCGCTCAGTCGTGTCCAACTCTTTGCAACCCCATGAATCGCAGCACACCAGGCCTCCCTGTCCATCACCAACTCCCGGAGTTCACTCAAACTCATGTCCATCAAGTCAGTGATGCCAGCCAGCCATCTCATCCTCTGTCGTCCCCTTCTCCTGCTTCCAATCCCCCTTTCTACTATTACATTATGCTCCAGGATCATCTTACATTTTCCCTATTCCAGATCTGTAACCAACCATTTCTCTAAATGCTTTGGTTCCTTTTATTGGAGAATGGTGTTTTGAAACCAAGATATGGACACTGGTTGTAGGGAAGTCCCTGGGTCTTTTTTTGTATTGTCCATGTCTCTATTATCAAGCCCACTCTTTTCTCTAGTTTCTTGATCATGTGGAATATAATTATAACTATTTTAATAACCTTATCTACTCATTCTACCTATCTTAATCCGTTTTAAGTGACTGATTTTTCTCCCCTCACTATGGGTCCTTTTATATGGGTCCTTTGACTTTTGGAAAAGAGATTTGGGCTGCTTTTTTTAAGCTTTGTTAGATGGGACTAGAGCAACTAAGTTATCCTAAGGCTAAATTTGCCCCATTATTGGGACGAAGCCCATCTGATGCCTTGTGATGTATGCCTTGCCACTCTTAATGCTGGGAACAGGCACTGGACCTCTGTGATATTCAAGAATTATTCCTTCTAATTCTTTCGGATGATTCTTTTTCTGGATTCAGGTAGTTTCCTCACATGCATGCTGAAGACTCAAGGTGGGCCCGCAGCACATAGCCAGAGCTTCCTTTCTGTTCACCTCTCTTCTTTTTGGCATTCTCTGTGAACTCAACACCTTAACCACCCCAGATTCCCCACTCCATCTCCTCAACTCAGGGGAACTATTGAGTTCTGCCCAGGTTTGCTCTCTTGGTACCAAGGCTAGGAAATCCTCTCCAAGAGGAAAGCAGAGATAATCACAGGGCTTACTTCACTTATTTCCTCTTTTAGGAATCACTATGTTTAGTTACCTGATATCCAATGTCTTAAAAATCATTGTTTCATATATTTTCTCCAGAAATAGGTCTAATCCCTATTACTACATCTTGGCCAGAAGCAACAGTATAAACACAGAAAATTAATAGAGCTAGGGCTTATAATTAGCTCATGGGCATGCATACCATAAAACTTAAAGATGTAATATATATATATAGTGGTTAAGAGTATGGACTCTGGAAAAAGACTGACTGGATCCAGACTCTGGTTTTCCATCCTACTAGCTATTTCAGCTACAAATTGGCACTTGCTGTCTACACGGATTAAATCATGCTGCTGCAGCTGCTGATTTTCAGCACTTCCTGAAAGAAGCTCAGAGTGGAGAGTAGAAATGAGGCACTCTGTACTCCGGGAAAAACTGGCAGAACAAGTCTTCAGATATTTGGATATTTTTAGGAGCTGATTTTATGAGCCCAATTCTTTTATGTCCTCATTTCTAGAAAAACACTAAAATCCTTCATGGTGATGGCTTCTTGTGACTAGCAAAAACCTTCTGCAAAAAAAAAAAAAAAAAAAATGTGCTTGATTGCATGTAGTTTCCCTTCACCAAAATCATATATATATTGACCTTCCCCTCACCTCTCTGGAGCAGTTTCTCAGAGTTATCTGAGATGCTGTCTCCCAGGTGATAGTCCTCATTTTCCCCTAAATAAAACAACTCTAATGTTGTGCTTTTTTTTTTTTAAGTCAACACTATAAACCCTGGGCCAGTCATATAATCTTTCTGGGTCTCAATTACCTCATCTTTAAGAGAGGATCTTAATGATCTTATCTCACTGGAATGAGATGAGGGTTAAATAGTACATGGAAAGCATTTGGAACAGTGCTAGGTTCAGAGCAAGCATTCAATAAATATTAGATATCATTATTCTGAAAACAGTAGTCTCCCCCTCTTATTTGCAGGGAATGTATTCCAAGACTCCCAGTGGATGCTTGAACCACAAGTAATGTGAACCCAATATATACTGTTTTCCTATATATACATATTTATGATAAAGCTTAATAAATTAGGCACCATAAGAGATTAACAACAACAATGAATAACAAAATAGAACAATTATAATGAGGTACTGTAATAAAAATTATGTGAATATGGTCTCGGTCAAAATATATTGTTGTCCTGTACTCCAGGAAAACATCTATTTCTGCTTTATTGACTATGGCAAAGCCTTTGTGTGGATCACAGTAAACTGTGGAAAATTCTGAAAGAGATGGGAGTACCAGACCACCTGACCTGCCTCTTGAGAAACCTATATGCAGCTCAGGAAGCAACAGTTAGAACTGGACATGGAACAACAGACTGGTTCCAAATAAGAAAAGGAGTACATCATCAACATCCGCTGGATCATGGAAAAGGCAAGAAAGTTCCAGAATAACATCTATTTCTGCTTTTTTGACTATGCCAAAGCCTTTGACTGTGTGGATCACAATCAACTGTGGAAAATTCTGAGAGAGACAGGAATACCAGATCACCTGACCTGTCTCTTGAGAAACCTGTATGCAGGTCAGGAAGCAACAGTTAGAACTGGACAAGGAACAACAGACTGGTTCCAAATAGGAAAAGGAGTACGTCAAGGCTGTATATTGTCACCCTGCTTATTTAACTTATATGCAGAGTACATCATGAGAAATGCTGGTCTGGAAGAAGCACAAGCTGGAATCAAGATTGCTGGGAGAAATATCAATCACCTCAGCTATGCAGATGACACCATCCTTATGGCAGAAAGTGAAGAAGAACTAAAGAGCGTCTTGATGAAAGTGAAAGAGGAGAGTGAAAAAGTTGACTTCAAGCTCAACATTCAGAAAATGAAGATCATGGCATCTGGTCCCATCACTTCATGGGAAATAAATGGGGAAACAGTGGAAACAATGTCAGACTTTATTTTGGGGGGCTCCAAAATCACTGCAGATGGTGATTGCAGCCATGAAATTAAAAGACGCTTACTCCTTGGAAGGAAAGTTATGACCAACCTAGATAGCATATTGAAAAGCAGAGACATTACTTTGCCAACAAAGGTCCATCTAGTCAAGGCTATGGTGTTTCCAGTGGTCATATATGGATGTGAGAGTTGGACTGTGAAGAAAGCTGAGCACCGAAAAATTAATGCTTTTGAACTATGGTGTTGGAGAAGACTCTTGAGAGTCCCTTGGCCGGCAAGGAGATCCAACCAGTCCATCCTATAGGAGATCAGTCCTGAGTGTTCTTTGGAAGGACTGATGCTGCGGCTGAAGCTCCAATACTTTGGCCATCTTATGTGAAGCCTTAACTCATTGAAAAAGACCCTGATGCTGTGAGGGATTGGGGGCAGGAGGAGAAGGGGGAAACAGAGGATGAGATGGCTGGATGGCATCATCAACTCGATGGACATGAGTTTGAATGAACTCTGGGAGTTGGTGATGGACAGGGAGGCCTGGCGTGCTGTGATTCATGGGGTTGCAAAGAGTCGGCCACGACTGAGTGACTGAACTGAATTGAACTGATTCTTTTTCCAATTCTTTTCCCATTTAGGTTGTTACACAATATTCAATCTCCCTGTGCCATACAGTAGTTCCTTGTGGGTATCCATTTTAAATATAGAAGTGTGTACATGTCCATCCCTAACTATCCCTCCCCTCCCTCCTCCCCTGGGAACCTGAGCTTGTTCACATCTGATGGTGACCCTCAGCTTCCCCCACGGTCCCAGCAACTGTGTATTTAGATGTGGCATCTACACTATTTGCTTTAAAAAAATGTTAGTGGCTTAGATTTCAAGTCATTTCATCTTTGCAGATATTTCTACAATAGTAAGTCCTCAAATTACTGAAACAAACAAAACAAAGGGAAAACAGGATGCCCCAGATATTGATGGAAGCAAAGAGGGACAAAGAAGCCTCAAAAAAAAGGAAAAGAAACCCAGCCAGTCACCCATCCGTCCCCACAATCTCCATTCCCCAGAAGCACCACTTCAGTAAATACCTTCCCTCCTCTAGGTATCTTCACTCCAAGCCACAGCTAAAATAGAAACCATCACTCAGAAGACAGTGCTTAGTTTTCATTTGATGGCAAAGGGCTCTCATCATGCAGAATCAAAGCAAGTTTTAACTGATTACGTTAGGCAGAGATGACAAATAAATATTTGGAGAAGTAGTCTGTCAATGCAAAGCAGTGTCCAAATCCCCAATCTGGTTGTTCCCTGGCATTTTCCCATGGGGTGAGCAAGTAAGTATCTTTGTACAGAGGCAGAGTGAGTGTGTGAGAGAGAGAGAGACAGGGAAGAAGAGAGGAAGAGGAAAGGGCAGGGGGGAGATGGCTTGAATTCAAAAGTCAAAACTGTTAAAAAGAACACCACAAGCCTAGACTTCTCTGATGGTACAGTGGATAGGAATCCACCTTCCAATACAGAGAATGAGGCTACAATCCCTGGTCCGGGAAGATCCCACATGGGGCAACTAAACCCGTGCACCACAACTGAGCCCATGAGCTGCAAATATTGAAGCCCCTGTGCTCCAGAGTCCACGCTCTGCAACAAGAGGAACCCCCGCAAGGACACACCCGTGCATTGCAACAAAGAGTAGCCCCCACTGGCCACAACTAGAGAAAGCTCATGCACAGTGACGAAGACCCAGCACCGCCATAAATAAATAAATAAATAAATAAATAAATAAATTTTTTAAAAAGAAAGAAAACCACAAGCCCAAGATGGAGTCACATAGGTGAGGCCACCAAACTGGGGCTTAATATATAACCTATCTACCTGAAGCCTCAGCTTCCAAAAATGGAGTCTTAACCTGTCACTCAGGAACAATGAAGTCACCTGCCACAAGGGCTCTTTCCATCCCCCAAAGGTAAATGGAGTGTCTGCCACATAGACCCCTTCCTTCCCTGCGGGTTACCTAAGCCTGACACACTCTTTTTTGCTTATTACCTCCTTGTCTTGCCTTTAGAAACCTTTCCCTTTCTTTAACCCTCCGGAGATGCCCTCTCCATGCTAGATAGGAGGGTCTCCCGTTCATGAATAGTTCAATAAAGACAAGTAGATCTTCAAAATATACTTGGTTGAATTCCATGTTTTGTTTTGTTTTGTATTTTTAAAAAGTCACAGCTGAACCTCCTTTTCATTTTTCTCCATTTTTTGGACAATTGAAGAGCATATCAGGATTTAGGACAATTGTGGATCAGTTATAACACAGCTTTGCATTTATAAAGTACCCATCATGAGAAAGGACTTCAAAGATGTCACATACATAAAACAGCTGGGGACCAAATCCTGTAACCCTGACACACACCCAGTGCTGCCATATGAATTTCTCAGCACTAAATGGAGTCACACACACAGAGGTCAGATTTCCAAAGCAAAGATGACTCAGGTATGCATAACCACTCCAACTGCTTTGGATAAAAACCTCATGCCATCCTACGATAGCTTTTTTTCTCAAAAAGCTTTTGAGAAAATAGCTAAAATAGACTTTTTTGTAAAGCTTATTCCTTCTCCATGCAAATGACTCAGAAAATTTTTCAGTTAGTTATTGTATTCAAATCTATAATTTTTCTCTAAAACTTACACTGAAAAATGAGTTTGCAGTCCTGCTATTCTGTCGGATAGTCATAAAAGGAATTATTTGAATACCTTGGGAAGATCATTATTAGGAGGTTTTCTAGGTTTTTTTTTTTTTTCAATAAAAACCATGGATTAAATTGATCATTGCTCTTCAAATTACTTTCGAAAAAGATCTAAAGATTCTAGGATGGGTTTGCATTGTGGAAGGTATGGTTCTGAGCATTGTGTCCATGACCCAGAGGGCTTCATACTTGCCTCAGCTTAGCTACATCTTAGCCAGGCCTCCCCTGCCCCCAGCCCTTACTGAATCCAGACAGCCTATCCAAAGAACCTCTCCTCCTTTTTTTAGAGCACGCACTTTAGAAAACTTGTCACCAGTAAGTTCTTTCTCCATCCCTTTGAGATGTTTTAAAATCTTTTTGAAAGCTTCTTACCAGGGACTTCCCTGGTGGTCCAATGGCTAAGACTCCAAGCTCCCAATGCAGGGGGCCTGGGTTTGATCCCTAATCAGAGAATTAGATCCCACATTCTGCATGTAAAAGATCATGCATGCTGCAATGAAGATCAAAGATTCCTGGGAGCCACACTTAAGACCTGCAGCAGCCAAGTAAATTAAAAAAAAAAAAAATTAAAATAAGAAAACAAAGTCTTTTGCCAGTTTTGCAACCCAGCAATATCTTTTCTCAAGGACCTGGGGGCCAGCCCTTTGAAAACTTCAGGGGAGACAGGGTCACCTGCCTCCTGGTTTTCTAAGAAGGGAGGAGCCTAAAGTGGGTGGGAACTTTGCTCTGAGTTGTCAACCTCCCTCCTGTGGGGAAAAGGTAAGAAAGTTAACTTTCCTTTAGATTAAGCTGATTAGCATACACAGTATCAGTTCAGTTGCTCAGTTGTGTCTGACTCTTTGTGACCCCATGGACTGTGGCATGACAGGCTTCCCTGTCCATCACCGACTCCCAGAGTTTGCTCAAACTCATGTCCATCAAGTCAGTGATGCTATCCAACCATCTCATCCTCTGTCATCCCCTTCTCCTCCTGCCTTCAATCTTTCCCAGCATCAAGGTCTTTTCAAATGAGTCAGTTCTCTGTATCAGATGGCCAAAGTATTGGGAGTTTCAGCTTCAACATCAGCCCTTCCAATGAATATTCAGGACTTATTTCCTTTAGGATGAACTGGTTGGATCTCCTTGCAGTCCAAGGGACTCTCAAGAGTCTTCTCCAACACCACAGTTCAAAAGCATCAATTCTTCGGTGCTCAGCTTTCTTTATAATCCAACTCTCACATCCATACATGACTACTGGAAAAACCATAGCCTTGACTAGATGGACCTTTGTCAGCACAGTAATGTCTCTGCTTTTTAACATGCTATCTAGGTTGGTCACAACTTTTCTTTCAAAGAGCAAGCATTTTTTAATGTCATGGCTGCAGTCACCATCTGCAGTGATTTTGGAGCCCCCCCAAAAAAGTCTGACACTGTTTTCCATTGTTTCCCCATCTATCTGCCATAAAGTGATGGGGCCAGATGCCATGATCTTTGTGTTTCGAATGTTGAGTTTTAAGCTAGCTTTTCACTCTCCTCTTTCACTTTTATCAAGAAGCTCTTTAGTTCTTCTTCACTTTCTGCCATAAGGGTGGTGTCATCTCTGTATCTGAGGTTACTCATACTTCTTCCAGCTTGTGCTTCAGCCAGTCTGGCATTTCGCATGATGTACTCTGCATATAAGTTAAATAAGCAGGGTGACAATATACTGCCTTGACGTACTCCTTTCCTAATTTGGAGCCAGTCCCCCCCAAAAAAGTCTGACACTGTTTTCCATTGTTTCCCCATCTATCTGCCATAAAGTGATGGGGCCAGATGCCATGATCTTTGTGTTTCGAATGTTGAGTTTTAAGCTAGCTTTTCACTCTCCTCTTTCACTTTTATCAAGAAGCTCTTTAGTTCTTCTTCACTTTCTGCCATAAGGGTGGTGTCATCTCTGTATCTGAGGTTATTCATACTTCTCCCAGCAATTTTGATTCCAGCTTGTGCTTCGTCCAGTCTGGCATTTTGCATGATGTACTCTGCATATAAATTAAATAAGCAGGGTGACAATATACTGCCTTGACGTACTCCTTTCCTAATTTGGAGCCAATTTATTGTTCTATGTCAGGTTCTAACTGTTTCTTATTGATCTGCATACAGATTTCTGATGAGGCAGGTCAGGTGGTCTGGTATTCCCATCTCTCAGAATTTTCCACAGCTTGTTGTCATATACACAAAGGCTTTGGCATAGTCAACAAAGAAGAAGGAGATGTTTTTCTGGAATTCTCTTGCTTTTTCAACAGTTGTTGACAATTTGATCTCTGGTTCCTCTGCCTTTTCTAAATCCAGCTTGAACGTCTTGAAGTTCATGGTTCATGTACTGCTGAAGCCTGGCTTGGAGAATTTAGAGCATTAGTTTACTAGCATGTGAGATGAGTGCAATTGTGAGGTAGTTTGAACATTCTTTGGCAGTGCCTTTCTTTGGGATTGGAATGAAAACTGACCATTTCCAGTCCTGTGGCCACTGCTGAGTTTTCCAAATTTACTGGCATATTTAGTGCAGCACTTCCACAGTATCATCTTTTAGGATTTGAAATAGCTCAACTGGAATTCCAGCATTTCCACTTAGTGATGCTTCCTAAGGCCCACTTGACTTCACATTCCAGGATGTCTGGCTCTGGGTGAGTGATTAGCACACACAGCTGGCCTCAAATCTCCCCACTCTGACTCATACAAACCCTTCCACCCTTCTTCAGTGGAGCTGAGCTCAGACTGCATCCTGGTCTCTCTCTTCTCTGTTACAATAGTTTTGAATAAAATCCTCTTGCTTGTTTTAACTCCACCCAGTGCAACGTTTCTGCTTAGATACCTGTTTTAATTCATTACTTCCTACAACAAAATTGTGATCTAAGATTACTGCTTCTCTGTTCTACAGGTAAGGGGTCATGACCTACTCCAGATCCCACCAAGTGTAACACTTGCGATTCAAATCCAGGTTGAGATTCAAATTCTACAGCACACTTCTTTCCCTACACAGATTAAGGAGATATGCTTCCATGGAAATATTTTACAGGTTAAATTTCTTAATTCTCACACTCAAGCCAACTCCTTCACTGTACTGATGGCCACTCCTCTTCATTTGCAAAATTCAAGGTAAAAAAAATCAATATTAGCTATAAATATTTGACGCATCTGGGGGCATCTGGCCCCATCACTTTATGGCAGATAGATGGGGAAACAATTCTTGTTTTAACTCCACCCAGTGCAATGTTTCTGCTTAGGTACCTGTTTTAATTCATTACTTCCTACAACAAAATTGTGATCTAAGTATTACTGCTTCTCTGTTCTACAGGTAAGGGGTCATGACCTACTCCAGATCCCACCAAGTGTAACACTTGCGATTCAAATCCAGGTTGAGATTCAAATTCTACAGCACACTTCTTTCCCTACACAGATTAAGGAGATATGCTTCCATGGAAATATTTTACAGGTTAAATTTCTTAATTCTCACACTCAAGCCAACTCCTTCACTGTATTGATGGCCACTCCTCTTCATTTGCAAAATTCAAGGTGAAAAAAATCAATATTAGCTATAAATATTTGACGCTTCTATTAAAAAGACTCCAAAACAGTCCTGTGGTGGGTTTGGTGCTTTTTTTTTTGTTTGGTAGACTTTGAGAAAAGAGCAGAGTGTTAACATAATGCCTCTTCTCAGAGAACTTCTCTGTACCCAAAATGACACAGGGGTTAGCCCGCCAGCCAGGAGCTTGAAGACATTCTCTATCCACCCATAGAAATTTCAAAGCAACACAA
Organism: Aepyceros melampus; assembly: GCA_006408695.1. Lineage (NCBI taxonomy): Eukaryota > Metazoa > Chordata > Mammalia > Artiodactyla > Bovidae > Aepyceros > Aepyceros melampus. The sequence continues at coordinate 614,798 of SJXQ01003018.1, read as the reverse complement.
TACAGCATAAAGAAGATGACAGAATAGCTGGAAGCTTGTGTCATTTTTTGTTTTATTAGTTTGATTTTATACTACTATCTTATTTCTGGAGCAGTGGAGAGCCCCTGCATGAAACAGCTCCAATAAGTGAAATTCAATCAGATTGCAAGTTATCTGAAATTCTCAGTCCTCCTGTATCCCGGTTTTTAAATCTCATGAAGACACACATTGTTCTAGAGGAAAATGAATCATCTAATTTTGAGGATAGTTTCTCCCATGATAGCAAGGCATAAGAGCAAACCCCACATGGCATGGGAAGCCCTGATTAGCTGCCTAGTGGCTGATAAATGACCCTCCAATCTTCGTGCACAAATACTGAGGCACATCTAAGGTTAGAGAGGGAACATTGTTCAGTCCAACCACTTGGATGAGTCTGAGAGTAGAGGTGACGTAAAGACCATACCTGGAATTTTAAAACTACATTTCTTCGCTACCAAAAGTTTTACCAAAAATATTATTTCTGAATCACTGAAGGCACATGGAAGGTGAAACTATCAAATCTCTTAACAATTGTGGATAACGTGGGTCCCTCTTTATAGAATGTCTTCTCGGCTTTGGACGGGGAATTTATCAACCACACAGGTGTGATGCTTGTGAACATCATTCCTAGGTAAGCCTAATGTGATAAGCGCTCTCTGCAATTATGTCTCTAAAACATAATTAACGCTGAAGGTGTCCACATTGCTTCCTCACTTAGAATGGCAAGGTGCAGGCACATTAGATTAAGCGGAGATTCCTGGAGCCCTGGGTAAGTCAGGAGTTCCCAACAGCAAAAACAAAACACAGGGGTGATGTGTCCAAAAACAGGATGCATTTCTAATCATCATTCTAGCCCTCAGGTAGCAAGAAGTGCATCACAAATGGATTTCAAATGAGCTGGCAGTTTCTAATACTGTATGAAAAGGAATAATTTTGAGAGATACTGCTCAGTTACTCAGTTGTGTCCAACTCTTTGTGACTCCATGGACTGTCCATGGGTCCTCTGTCCATGGGATTCTCCAGACAAGAATATTGGAGTGGGTTGCCATTTCCTTCTCCTGAGAGATACTATGCATAAGGAAATACTTACAGTAAGTCCCAATCATATGAACCTTCAAGTTGTGAACTGTCAGAGATGCAAACGAGTGTTCACATGCCCAAGCACGTAAGTTAGTCTGACGTCTGGCACACACTGTCATATGCACGCACCCTCTACGTGTGGTTGTGCTTTTGTGTACTTCTCGTACAGCGCTGTATAGAGTACCATAGGACAGTATCTTTATTTCAAGCCCAGGATGTCCAGGAGCAAACGTAAAGGCAGCAGTGATGTAGATGGCACTACTGTACTTTTCAACGTCCTCTAATGTATGATTAAAAGTGTTTTATCTATTTTTGTTTGTTTTTATGTATTATTTGTGTGAAAAGTATTATAAATCTATTATAGTATAGTGCCATTTGGCTGATTGTGTTAGTTGGGAAGCTAGGCTAACTCTGTTGAACTTACAAACAAATTGGACTTACGAACATGTTCTCAGAACAGGACTCATTTGTATGTAGGGGACTCAGTATATTTCTATTGTTTCATATATACCTGCACAAAACATCCTTGTTTGAGCTCTTGCTCATTTTTATGCTTGATAGCCCTCTGCTCAGCTCATGGCTCTGGTGGCTTAGGCTGCTGTTAGAATATCCTACCTGAGGTTCACGCCAGCTGCCATGTATGGATGTGAGATTTGGACTATAAAGAAGCTGAGCACCAAAGAATTGGTGCTTTTGAACTGCAGTGTTGGAGAAGACTCTTGAGAGTTCCTTGGACCGCAAGGAGATCCAATCAGTCCATCCTAAAGGAAATCAGTCCTGAATATTCATTGGAAGGACTGATGTTGAAGCTGAAACTCCAAATACTTTAGTCACCTGATACGAAGAGCTGACTCATTTGAAAAGACCCTGATGCTGGGAAAGGTTGAAGGTGGGAGGAGAAGGGGACAACAGAGGATGAGATGGTCAGATGGCACCACCACCAACTCAATGGACATGAATTCGAGTAAACTCCGGGAGTTGGTGATGGACAGGGAGGCCTGGCATGCTGTAGTCCATGGGGTCGCAAAGAGTCGGACACGACTGAGGGACTGAACTGAACTGAACTGCCCTTAATACCATATTCTACAAGGCTACCAGCCAGCAACATCTTTAAAAATGTAAACCACACACACACACACAAAATAGAATTGCCGTGTGATCCAGCAACCCCACTATTGAGGTATATAGCCAGACAAAACTATAATTCAAAAGGATACATGCAGCTCAATGTTCATAGCAGCACTATTCCAAACAGCCAAGACTCATATGAAAGCAAGCTAAATGTCCATCAACAGCTGAATGGATAAAGAAGAAGAGGTACATATATACAATGGAATATTACCTGGTCATAAAAATGAATGAAATTATGCCATTTCAGCAAGGAGGATGCAATTAGAGATTATCATACTAAGTGAAGTAAGTCAGACAAGTATCATATGATACCACTGATACGAGGAGTTTAAAATGGGCTTCCCTGGTGGCTCAGATGGTAAAGAATCTGCCTGCAATGCAAAAGACCCAGGTTCGCCTATGTATGAAACAGAAACAGAATCAGGGACATAGAGAACAGACTTGTGACTGCCAGGGGGGATGGGCATGCAGGGATAGAGCAGGAGGTCGGGATTGGCAGATGTAAGCTTTTATGCACAGAATGGATAAATAACAAGGTCCTACTGTATAGCTGAGGGAATCTATTCAGTATCATGTGATAAACTATAGTGAAAGTGAAAGTCATTCAGTCATGTCTGACTCTTTGCGACCCCATGGACTATATAGTCCATGGAATTCTCCAGGCCAGAAAACTAGAGTGGATAGCCACTCCCTTCTCTAGGAAATCTTCCCAACCTAGGGATTGAACCCAGGTCTCTTGCATTGCAGGCAGATTCTTTACCAGCTGAGCCACCAGGGAAGTCCCAATAAACAATAACAGAAAAGCGCATGAAAAATTATGTATGCATATGTATAACTGAGTCATTTTGCTGTACAGCAGAAATTAACAAAAACATTATAAATCAACTATACTTCAATTAAAAAGAAATTAAAAAAAAAAACCTAATCTGGTGGCCTCCTGCATTTCACCTGATTTCCAATAAAGCTGTCAAGACCCATCAGGAAACTCTGAACCCCATTGTGTCCTGACTCAAGTGAGTTTCTACTGGAGGAGGCTGATTGTAGCCACAGACCCTGAGACCCCTTCCCCTCCTGCACCTGCTCTGTCTGGACTCCAGGGACACAGAGCCCAACCACACCCACCTGAGGAGCTACTGTCATAACATCTGGAGCAGAATCGGGGGCGGAGGTGGGCAGCAAGACAGGCTGCGATTCATTCCACTGCCCTTATCTTTCAGATAAGTTCGAGCAGCTCAGAATATGCTTTTCCTTGTACAATGGCAAGTCCTGCAACAGTGCCTTTTAAGAGCCCATTATTCTATGTTCAGATTTTAACTGTGCAAATGTCTCATTGCAGCTCATTTTGTAGCTTACTGAGCTGTGTTATATCATGAAAATTCTCCAAGTACAAACTGAACATGTCTCAGCGAACATGATTACAGCTCCATCCCATCTTAAACCAAGCAGAAAATCCAGTGGTTCAGAGGTGTGGGGATGGCAGTGCTGCAACAGACAGAGGAGATGGTGGTGAGAGGGCTACGGGCTCTATGGGTAAAGAGTAATTGGGTAGCTCTGAATTGAAGTGGTTTCTGCTGTGAGAAAAGAGATAGAGACAGGTGAAATTTCATCACACTCTTTGAACAGTTACAACAGCAAACACATTAGTTCACCTTTTTTAACTACAGAAAATACTCCCAAGTTTCACTTTCTATGATTGTAAAAACAAACTCATCAGATCCCACGCAAGAGAGGGCAAAAAGCCCTCACACACAGCAAGTGTTTTTATAGATGTTGGCTCTAGACACAGGGGCTGGTTCATATCCAGTGAGAAAGAATAGCCCCGGGACAAAGTACAGTAAACCACTGACTGTAGCCAGAGTCGCTGCTTTTCAGACATTTGGACCAACCAGGTCAACCCTCTCACTCCATTATCTCACTGTTTCCTCTCTGACCCTTGAGTCCAGCTCATCCTGTGTTCTTTAACCATCCAAACTCAAGCCAAGCTTCCAGCCTCTAGCTCACAACCAAGGTTCTCTCTAAGATGGATTTGTACTCAGCTGGTTCCATGGTTTGTGATCAGCTACCTTGCTGACCTTCATTTTCTTCAACAACCAGAAAATGTGGAATTTGGACAAGAACTGTGTCTTTCACACCTCAGATATTCAGGCAGGCCCTTTGTGATTTTTTTTCCAGAATGTATATACCACCAATATTGTAATAGAGTAAATATTACCCTTTAAATCAACTCACTTTAGAAAAAAAATCTATTTAGTTTGAAGAGAAACCTCATATTATTACTGCATATCCCATTAGCACTCTAGAAGAAGTCTTAGCTTGGTGGCAGTTTATCTTTGATGTCTATCCTTGGTGCAATCAGAAATTTTCAAGAGTTAGAGACATGTTAAATGCCTTCTGATCACAATTGAGCAATTCTCCTTGACATCACCAAAAGGACTCACAAATAGTTTGAAAGGGAATGACTCGCTCAACTTGGGCTCAAATATTATGTGTGCTGAATCACCGAACCACATCAGATCTTTTCACACACCCTGATGAAGGGGCTGGGAAACTGCAACTCCTGCATTCAATCGTGCCCGCACTGCCTACTCCTGTAAAGAGTTTTATGGAAGACAGCCCAGTAGAGTCATTTATGTATTTTCTGTGGCTGCTTCCGCTACACAGTGGCAGACTTGAGTAGTCACAATAGAAACTGTATGACCCACAAAGCCAAAAATATTGACTATTTGGCTTTTTACCGAATGTTTGTTCACACCTGCACTGATGGATGGATGCAATTTGTAGAACATTGCTGTATATATAAAGCTTCTTGCCTATGTATATTAAGCTCCTTCCCTTTGCTTCTCAAACCCATTTCTGATGCAACCTCTTTACTGCCTTAATTGTTTGTCTGTGCATCTTCTGGCTTTAATAGACTATCAGGTCCCCAAGGGCAAGAAGGGCACAAAAAGAGCATGTCACGGGAATCAAGAGAGGGCGAAAGTGTGAACAAGGGGAAGTGATCACCCTCAGGAGCTAAGGTCTGGTTCCTATTATGAAAGGAAGAACTATAATAACTATTTTGACAATTAAAAATAATTTAGGTCCAGAAAAAACATCTAATTCAAAAAGGTACATGCACCCCAATGTTCATCATGCCACTATTCACAAGAGCCAAGGCATGGAAGCAGCATGTCACATGAATGGATAAGGAAGACACAGTAAAAGAATGAAATAATGTCATCCAGCAACCTGGACAGACCTAGAGATTATCATACTAAGTGAAGCAAAGTCAGAAGAGAAAGACAATACCGTATGATATCACTTATATGTGGAATCTTTAAAAATGATAAATGAACTTACTTACAAAACAGAAATAGACTCATAGACACAGAAAACAAACTTATGGTTACCAAAGAGGAAAGGAGGAGGATAAATTAGGAGTCTGGGATTAACATATACACACTACGGTTTATGAACTAGATAACCAACAAGGACCTACTGTGTAGTACAGGGAACTATATTCAATATCTTATAACAGTCTATAATAGAAAGGAATCTGAAAGAGAAAATTGAATATATACATATAAATACATATCTGAATCACTTTACTGTACACCCAAAATTAACACAACATTGTAAGTTAACTTAATATAATTTGAAGATGGTCAAAAAAGAATAATATAGGTAAGCCACCAAGCACATCCTATCACACTCAATGAGTATTTTTAAACTAAATGAAAAAATCTATAAATCAATGTACTTGTAACACACTGATTTTTTCTTCATTCCAAGTTTAAAGCCCTTAGATCTGATTTGTAATTAGAACTGTTTGCAATTATATCCAATCAATGTTAGCGTAGTCCTCCAGGGCTCCAATGTCCAATAAGGTAGACACTAGTCAAAGAGAAGCAGGGCTCTTCTGAATTGAGCTGTGCTGTCACTTGATTTCAAAACCAAGTACAAAAAAGAAGAATGTGTCATGAATATTTGTATATTGATTATATGTTGAAATGAACATGATTTGAGTTTCTTGGATTCAATAAATTATCTCACTAAAATTCATTTATTCTGTTTGTCTTTGTTTTTAGCGTGGCTACTAGAATTTTTTCTATTATTTATTTTGTTGCAGTACATCTGATTTACAACGTTCTGTTAGTTTCAGGTGCCCAGCAAAGCGATTCAGTTATACATATACATGGATCAGTTCTTTTTCAGATGCTTCTCTCATATGCTATTACAGAGCACTGAGTAGAGTTCTCTCTGCTGCACAGGAGGAAATTTTAAATTCTGCACGTGGCACACACGTGTGGCTCACACTGTGTTTCTCACAGGCAGCACTGCTGCAGAGTTGACAAAGTTCATTTCTCCATCATTGTTCACAACTGCCATTGAGAAGGAATGACCTTGCCCATTTTGCAGAATCAGATGCTGAGCATCCAGGAAGGTAAGTATTCTATCTGAGGAGGCCTTGCTCATAATTGTTGGTGCCTGGACTCCCACTTGTGACCTTTCCACCACATAGCCAAGCCTCTCTTGGTCATTTAGGTCAGCACTTTGTAGGACTTTTTTGCAGCTTCTCTTCATATCCACAGAAGGGAGGGACAAGGGCTTTCATATCAGGGAATATTTCAGGAAGACAAGAGATGTCACTGTCTTAGAGTCAACATCATGTTGCCACCACCAGAGATCCCACTGGACTCTCCTTCCCTCAAGGCAACTACTATCATAAACTTGCATTTACCACAACTTGTGTTTATCATTCCTAGATGTGATTTTATATAAATATATGTATGCTTGTAAATAAATTTATATAAATATTCATATACTTGCATACATACATATACCTGCATATAAGCACACAGATAGACACACACACACAACATGTAAGGACAGGGAAACCTGGCGTGCTGAAGTCCATGGGGTCGTAAAGATAGGACATGACTGAGCAATGAACAACAACATATGATATAAACTGTATGCATATGTTTTTAATATATATACACACACAAGACAGAGTACTGCTTTGCGTGTCTTTTAAATTGCTACAGGGTCATATCATAACTTTACTACAACTTACTTTATTTCCTGTTTGTTTGTATTTTGAGAGGAATTTGTCCATTTTGATGTATAAGCTCTATTTTAACTCACATACATTGCATGACTGTATGCCTAAGTCGCAAGGTTTGTATTTAATTCTTTCCTGGTGGAAGTTTAGAGGGTTTCTAATCTTTCTCTAGGGCTTCCCAGGTGTCTCAGAGGTAAAGAATCCACCTGCCAATGCAGGAGATGCAGGAGACACAGATCCCTGGGTTAGGAAGATCCCTTGGAGGAAAAGGCAACCCACTCCAGTATTCATGCAGGGAAAATCTCATGGACAAAGGAGCCTGGCAGGCTACAATCCATGGGGTCACAAAGAATCAGACATGACTGAGCATGCACACACACAGTCTTTATTGCAATGAGTGGACATCTTTGTAGCTGCCTCTGGATCCAGATGCCAAGAATTTCACAAATGTCTGTCTAGCAGAACTGCTGGCCACAGAGGAAGACCTTCTGCTCGGCTTTATTGCCAAATTGCTCCCTTGAGGAGACACACCAATTTCAGTGAACCCCAGTGAACCAGCATGCCCATTATCCCACTTCTTGTCAGAATTCTCTCTCCACCGATATGATAAATGTGAAACGACATTTGCATTTTGTGTTTCCCTGATTCCTGAAGACAGAGCATCTTGGGGGCTGGTGACATTTTTTTCCTCTGAGAATTGCTTACTCATGTCGTTTGCTAGATTTTTCTATCGTGTTGTTTAGTTTTTCCTTGATGATTTGCATAAGATCTTTAATTATTTGAATCTTTAGTTATTTTTACTGTTTCAGACTGAGTCTGCTTTATGGTTCTCTTGTCATATACTTTGCACACAGTGTACCAAGCACATGGTCTATGCTTTTAAAAATGAGAATTAATGATGAATTGTTTTCTCCCTTAAGGATGCATCTATTTATGTTCAATTGTGATACAAGTCAATTTTATTGGCAACAAATCCTCAATGCCCTGTCTAAACAACTGCATTTTATTAACAGATAATTTGATTTCAATGAATAATGCATCACATAAATGGGAAATTCCATTCTAAAATTTTCATATGATACACATTTTCACTCCAACAAGATTTATTAGAAGAGGGTTTTACCTTTATAAATTCATATGTATAATTGGTAAATGAAAACCCCAGGATGAATGAACAACAGAATGCAAAGCAAAATGGACAAGTCTCCCAAATCTAATGGAAAACACATTTCACATGGACTCACTGAGGATGACAAGAACGAAGATATGAACACCTACTGTGGGCGAGCATAACTCTGTGTGTCTCTTAAATGAAATGAAAATGAGTCCATCTTTCATTTAATCCCCACAAGAAATCCGGAAGGTAGTGTGGGGTAATTTGGGGTTGGCTGCCCCCAAATGTGCTTCAACGGCACATTCTTTCAAATTAAAATAACTTAAGAAATGGCCAAAGCAAGAGAGACACTCTAACCCTCCATTGTCATCTCCCTGAAGCAAGAAGTGAGTGAAGTGAAGTGAAGTCGCTCAGTCATGTCCAACTCTTTGCGACCCCATGGACTGTACCCTACCAGGCTCCTCCCTCCATGGGATTCTCCAGGCAAGAGTACTAGAGTGGGGTGCCATTTTCCTTCTCCAGGGGATCTTCCCACCCAGGGATCAAACCCAGGTCTCACGCATTCCAGGCAGATGCTTTAATCTTTGAGCTACCAGGGAAGCAAGAAGTAAATCTCCCCAAATGAGAAAGAGATGTGTGTCTGTATGTAGTTGGACAACTTATCACCAGAGAAGGAGAATTCAAGTCAAGAAGCCTACATAAAGAAACCTTGTTCCTGCTTTCATTGACAACTCCAGCACCAACTCTGTTTGGATTCTTCATTAATTGAGCACCAAAACCTAAGTTGGTTTGTCCTGTCAACTCTATACCAACTTAATGGTTTCTTTGCCTAAAACGTATGAAAGCTGCCTGCTTTGGCCAATTAAAGTCCTGTCTCTATAAGACTGAAACCAAGCAGGCTCCTGGGAGCAAAAGCCTTTCTGTGTTCCCCACTTCTCTCGATTACAAGAAATAGGCTTCATTCAGCCTCCATAACCATCCCTGAGTTCCAAAGGACTGGTTCAAACAGATGCTAATCAGGGGAGGGAAGTGATGCAGAGACAAGGGAGGAGTTCTCAAGAAACAATAGTGCAGTCTCAGGGCAGAGTCCTGGTCCCAGCTCAAAGGAGGCACACAACATCTTTGAGCTGTTTTGCAGATACTGAAACCCTCATCAGGTGAGAGAAGTTACCTGTCTGCTGCCCACAAGCATGTAGACCTCAGACCAGATGGACCAGAAGGGTGATGATGCTGACTCCCACTTAGCTTATCAACAACCAAATAGACGAATGCCCATGAGCTGAACACATCTTCTTTGAACCATGACGGTAAAACTCCTCACTACCCTCTTCTGGTGGGGACACACGGTTTTGAGGGCATTATCCCCCTATGGCCCCCTTTGCCTGGCAAAGCAATAAAGCTATCCTTTTCCACTTCACCCAAAACTCTGTCTCCGAGGTTTAATTTGCTGTTGGGATACAGAGGCCACACTTGGCTTCAAGACCTCCATGTGCATGATTCAAATATGTTTATTTTTCTCCCACTCATGTGTCTTGAATCAATTTTATTATCAGTCAGCCACAAGCACTCAAGAGGAGTAGAGGCAGAAATTTCCCCCTCCCTCACGATAGATATTATTTTTCCATGTTTTCAAATGAAGAAACTAAATACTCAGAGAGGAGAAGAAACTTTCCTAAAGTCACACCCTGAGTGAAACAGTTAGGACCCATAGCTTTTATTTCTTATTCAACAAGATCTTTCTTCCAGAAACTGAGTTCTGACAAGTCAGATAAATGGGGAATCATCACTAACCTGGCTTCCAAATGCTTTCTCTTGTGATCCTCCCCAGATGTTGAAGGTGGTAGTGGGTAAGCTTGGAGTTGCATTGTCAGCTATTTAGGCTATGAAATACCCTATGTCCCTCTGCCCCTGCTTCCCTGCAAAGTCATCAATTAGCTAAACACAACCTAAGCATAAAAAAAGCACTTTAAAACGTAAGACAGGGCATAGGATGAGACAGAAACCTTTTTTTATCATTTCATAGTGAATTTATTATCACCCATCACTCTACAGTCTTTGTGAAAGAATTATGATGAATAGAACTCTTTTTCTCTAATCTCCAGAAAAAGCTTACCTCTAGAAAATGTGGTTTCAGATATACAGTAAGACAGAGGTACCTAGCACTCAGCTGAAGAAATAAAATGTTACAAATGCAACTGAAGTCCCCAGGGAACTCTTCCTCCTGCTGTTCTACTGTTTGTAATACCTCATCCCCGACTTCCCCCTCCCCAACAGCCAGGTGCCTCTCTTACCCTGTACTTGGGGTAAGTACCAAGTACTTGCCATTCATATGTATATAATTATGCTTTCAATACACACGTAAACCTTCATGTAGGTTTATATATAAAACTATTTTACAAGTTAATAGAAAGTACATACACCATTGTTGTCCATGCCTACCTAGAATTTTACCTTTTCCCTTCACTATTGTGTGTGATATTGTATTAATAACAGGGAAGGACAAAATCTGACTCTACGTTGGATCATTCCCGACTTCCCCCTCCCCAACAGCCAGGTGCCTCTCTTACCCTGTACTTGGGGTAAGTACCAAGTACTTGCCATTCATATGTATATAATTATGCTTTCAATACACACGTAAACCTTCATGTAGGTTTATATATAAAACTATTTTACAAGTTAATAGAAAGTACACCATTGTTGTCCATGCCTACCTAGAATTTTACCTTTTCCCTTCACTATTGTGTGTGATATTGTATTAATAACAGGGAAGGACAAAATCTGACTCTACGTTGATCATTTCTTTTATTTTAACCTTTATTTTCCACTGCTTTTGTTACTATGATCACTAAAAGGATGCTGTCTATAGCTATAAGCATACATAATGGCCTGTCTCCAGGAAAACTGCCCCCTGCCTGAATGTTAAAGTGCCTTTATTCAGCTCACAGGGAGACACTGCAACCACATCCACCTGTAAACTGCAGAACAAAAAGAAATTAACAAATTCCCTCCCTGATGTTGGCCAAACCAGGAGATATTTTACAAGACTTATGGCCCTTTTACTTTACTTCCTCACCTCCTCCTCCATCTGCTTAATAAAAGAAACTAGCATCCAGACTCCCATAAGATGGTATTCTGGGACTCTAGTCCACTATCTTCTCAGACGCCCAGCTTCCGAAACAAGTCACTGTTCCTTGCCTCAACACCTCATCTCCAGATTATTGGTCTGTTGTGTGGATGGCAGACCAAGCTTGGACTCAGTAACAATGTTGACTCCACTGTGTGCACTTATTTTCTCTGCTGTGGAATGCACATTGAATAAGCATTTGAAATGCATGCGTTCCTTTGTTTATGCATTACTTTTTGACAAAAGTACGTTTGCTTCTCATGTTTTTCTATTAAAAGCGATGCTGTTTCAAACAGTGTTGTATTTATCCTAGTTTAGATAACCAAGCGCCTCCTCTGGAACAGATCATTAAAGAACAGAAAAGAACTACCGCGTCATTTAGATCGTGCATCTTCAAATTAACTCTATGTGGCCAAATCACTTTTCAAAATAGTTCTAACATTTGACCCTCTCACTGGCAGAACCTTGGAATTCTCATTGTTTCATTTTATTTCCAACAGTTGGTCATGTCACATGTTTTCATTTTGTCATTCTGACAGGTGTGAAACTGTACCCTGATGTGGTTTTAATTTTCCATTTCCATGACTTTATTTCACTTTATTTCTTTGTGAAATTGAGCATCTTTTCTATGGCCTTTGCCAGGACGAGGTTTCCTCTCTTAGGATCACATGTTCACATGTTATGGTTTAGTTGCTAAGTCGTGTCCAACTCTTGCAACCCCATGGAATATAGTCTGCCAGGCTCCTCTGTCCATGGAATTCTCCAGGCAGGAATACTGGAGTGGGTTGCCATTTCTTCTCCAGGGAATCTTTCCGACCCAGGGATCGAACCTGGGTCTCCTGCATTGCAGGCAGATTCTTTACCAACTGAGCTACGAGGGAAGTCCCTCTTGTTCACATACTTTTTCCATTTTATTTTGAGTGTTATTCATAATAGAACAGCTGCTAATGACTTTTACACCTTGAACACTTTATAAATAAGTTACTACTATGTTTGAGCTTGAATATGGGCTGACTCATAGGTAAACAAGGAAATCAGAAGTAAGTATATATAAAGCCCCAGGGCACCCAAAATTCACTTTGTTTGCTTCACTATCTTCAACCCAGCATCCCTACATATGTATCAGCCTCTGCTCATGGTGTTCCTTATCTATTCCTTAACCCCAGGCAATGAAAGAGTTTTTGCCTGGTCAACCTATTCCTTTCTAGATATGCTGGTGTACTTCTGATCATTTTCGGTTTTGTGGGGATTTTAAGATTATTTTTTTTTAAAGGAAGATTTACACTGCTAAAGATAACAGAAAAACCAGTATCAGTGGCCGCCAACAGAAGGTGTCTTCAGAAATAAACACGATGGAAAGAAAATGCTGTCATGAGAAACCAGCCTTGATGGCATTCCTTGGCTGTTCTTATGTCTGTTTTGCTTTTTGTCTTTTAATTTTTATGTTATACTGGAGTACAGCTCATTGACAATGTTGTGTTAGTTTCAGGTGTACAGCAAAGTGATTCAGTTACAGATGTATCTACCCGCCTTCTTGCCTGGAGAATCCCATGGACAGAGGAGCTGGCGGGCTATATATAGTCCATGCGGTCGCACAGAGTTGGACATGACTGAAGTGACTTAGCACATTTTTTTTTCAAATTTCTTTCCCATTTGGGTTACTACATACAGACTACTGTGCTATACGTAGGTTCTTCCTCGTTATCTGTTTTAAATATAGTAGTGTGGACATGTCAATCCCAACCTCCCATTCTATCCCTCCCCCACCCACAATCCTGTAACCATAAATTCATTCTTTAAGTTGCAAGTCTGGCCCTGCTCCAAAAACAAGTTCATCTGGATTTTTCTTTAGATTCCACATCTAAGGAACATCATAGGATATTTGTCTCTCTCTGTCCAACCCACCCCATCCAGCATGGCAATCTCCAGTCACTGTATTCCTTTCTGGGTGTGCTGATATGCTTGTGATCATTTTGAATACTTAACCCTCTCTCCCAGCTAGGAGAGTCACTGTGATGAGAAAAGCAAGGACTTAATCACTTTGATTCAAAGATAATTCCTGGAGTTATCTGAATTTATTCTCTTCCTTCATGACTGAGCCTCATTAATGCTTTAAGGGAGGAGGACAGTGCATATCCGTGGTTCTCAATTTATTTTCAATCTTGGTTCATTTAGACAAAACAAAAGATCCATTTCTTAGGCTGTTTCCTCACCATTTTCTATTCCCCAATGGGGGAAGGAGGTGGATTTAACCAATACAAACAACCACAATTTTGGGAAACACACATACTTTATGTATTTAATGTAATAGTATTACTTATATAACATATAAATATATTTAATATAATATATACTATGTACTTAAGATAACATAATACACATTTCCCAAAATTGGACTTCTTTATTTATATATATTGCACTTAAATTTATATACATACTTTAAGCAAACAGTTATATTTAAACCACAGCATGTCTTTAAGTGTAGCTAATGGAAAGTTCCAAGTTGCTACAGAAATAGTTTCTCCAGAATCACAATGACTCTGAAGCTAAACAAACAACCCATAACAAATTAAGAAGATAATGTTGGGGGTAAACTGAACAGTCATTCATAATTGAGAAGCAAGAACAGCAATGACTGAGAACTGCAAACAAGCCAGGACATCCTCTCCCTGCTCTCCTCTGGCCACTCAAGCCCACAGTGGGGGCTCTGCAATATTACAGAGGTTGTGGGGCTGCAGCCTTCATAGGAGAATAGCAAGGTCTTCAGCAAACGGCAGCAAAATATTGATTTTAGTCTCTGAATTCCAAGCTTCTGTAATTTTGATAACTCACTTAGTCAATTCCTAGGAGTAAGCTTTAGTCCCATGTAAAAGTGGAATCTATGGCCTCACAAATCATTTAAAGAATCAAAGCAAGGACGTGTACCTTTAGATCAATCAGCTTGTAAGGGGCCTCTGATAATCTCTACCAAGTGCTTTGAAATCTGGTTTAGACATCACCAGGGTAACACAGTCTTTGAATCAAGGTAGCTTATGGGAATCCTTTCTTGGTTCTCTCAATGGAGAAGAGGATCATTTATTTTCAAATAAAGTTCAGCAGGAGATTATGGGACCACCTTCTTAAGTGAAGGTTCATTCACTTATTGAGTCATTCAACAATAGATTGTTTTCATTTTGAGCACTGCTGGTGAGCAGTAAAATAGCCCCCAAAGATATCCATGTCCTATTCCCAGGATTCTGAGACAATGTTATACTAGTAGGCAAGAGGGATTAAGGTTGGACTTTTCTGGTGGTCCAGTGGTTAAGAATCCGCCTGCCAATGTAGGAGACATGGATTTGATCCCTGGTCCAGGGAGATTCCACATGCTTTGGGGCAACTAAGCCCATGTACCATAACTACCAAAGCCCGCGTGCTCACGGGCCTATAGCCCACAACAAGAGAAGTCACCACAATGAGAAGCTACACACGGCAACTAGTGAGCAGCCCCCACTCCCAACCAGAGAAGCCCATGCACAGCAAAGGAGATCAGCACAGCCAATATATAAATAAAGAGGGATTGAAGTTGCAAATGAATTAGTCGTCAACTAGTTGATTTCATGTTGCGATGACCCTGGATTATCTGGGCAGCCTGATATAATTATAAGGGCCCTTTTTATGTAGAAGAGGGAGGCAGAAGGTCAGAGTCAAACATAGATTCAAAAATGCCATGATGCTGGGTTTCAAGATGAAAAAGGGGGTTACAAGTCAAGGAGCATTGATGGCCTTTTAGGAGCAAAAAAACAAATTCTTCCCCAAAACCTCTCAAAAAAACACAATACATCCCTGCTCATACCTTGAAGTTAGGCCAATGAGATCCATCCACTTCTGACATACAGAACTTAAAATATTATATTAGTTGTTTCAAGCCATCACATTCGTAATCATTTGTTACAGCAGCTACAAGAAACTAATACAAGCATCACTGTTTGCCAGGCATGAACTAGGAGCTGGTGCAGAGTGATGAGCCCAGTGGGTCTATTCACCTGTCTCTGTCTACCATCCCACTATCAGTCAACAGTCCAAGGCAGTCATTAAGAAAATAAATCATAATATATATTTCAAATTGCCTTAAATCTTTGAAAGAAGTCAACCTGATGTTAAGGAATAAAGTAAGTTGACACACTATAAGTCAGAAGGTCAAGGAATCTCCCTTGGACATGGTGAAGGCAACCAAGTGAAGCTTGAAGGTCATGATGGTTGGGGACACAAAAGGAGAAATGGCCAGAATGGAGTTGGAGAGGGAGGCAGGGCCCAGAACATGCTAGGCCTGCTTGGTTTGGTTTCAGTCTAAATGCAGTGAAGCCACTGGAGAACTTAGCCTGATAGCCAGCTTGCAACTGAATGCGGGATCCGGCTGCTTAGCACTCAAAAGCCATGAAACAGTCAGGTTGGTGGAAAGGAAAGTTTGCTTTATTTTGGAGTCTGGTGATGGGGGTGGGGTGAGACTCCTGTCCAAAGGCCAACTCCCTCCCTCTACCCCCACCGGACAATCAGTGGGCAAGAGCTTTTATGGATGGAGGGAGGGGGCTCCATACAGAAACGGCAGTGACTCTGATAGTCATCTTAAAATTGGTCATACAGTGGGCTGACCAGCATCTTGATTGTTTTTAGGTACAGTTAATCTTCACTTTCAGGGTCGGTTTGTTTCCATTTCTTGAGACCAATTTTTAGATTTGTGGCAGCTTACTTACGTCATGGCTGCAGTCTGGTCATCATGGAGTTAAATTCTCTCACCTGCTGGGACTTTCAGTATCTACAAGACAGTTCCCAGGATATCACTCAGAATATTATCTATTGCCCTTGCGAAGGAACTAAAGGTCCTTGACTGCGCTTACTGGCTAAATTACTATTATTTAGTCTTATTGGGCTATTTTCCTTTGTTTCTGCATTTTCTCACTTTTCTGATTAAACTTATTCTTTGGTTAAAGTTTTCCCACAGACAAAAGGCAGGTGGAGGACATGGATTGGGGACAGGGGGGAAAGAATAGAAGGTCCCGCTCCGTTTTAAGCTTCTGGTGCAAAACAGGCAAACAAGTGCATCATGATAGATAGTTCTCCTTGGAAGAAGCCTCAAGTTATCTTGCAGTTTGTTTTATTTTGCTACTTTTACTTTAAAACTAACTGATCAAGGGAGAAAACTGAGAGTAGGTAATCTTGGATAAGACTAATCCATATCAGAAAAAGCCAGCAGTCACTTCGGGACTGGAACTGAGCCACCCACCAGGATAAACGTTGCCTCCAACTGCAACCAGCTGCGTTTCTCCGTATTTGTCTCCAGATCAGGGTTTCTCAGCTCTTATTTTTTCATTATTGCTCCCTAGGGAGACCTTTTTAAAATAAGCGTTGCAAAATTTTAGAACCATTTTAGAAAAATGGCTAAGAAAGTACAGAATGTTCTCATCTACCCCAAATCCGGTTTCTCCTATTTTATAGCATCTTCCATTCCTACAGTACATTTGTTACAAATAATGAACCAATCCTGGTACATGAGTAACTAAATTCAAAAAGATATTCAATTTTCCTGTTTTTAAACTAATGTTTCCACCCGCCCTCCCCTCCATTTCAGGATTCCATCTGGGGTTATCACGAGATATTTACTCATCAAATCTCCTTGGGCTTTTCTTGGCTGTGACTGGTATTCGGATTTTCCCTCTTTCTGATGATATTGGGGACCAGGGGGGAAAGAATAGAAGGTCCCGCTCCGTTTTAAGCTTCTGGTGCAAAACAGGCAAACAAGTGCATCATGAAAGATAGTTCTCCTTGGAAGAAGCCTCAAGTTATCTTGCAGTTTGTTTTATTTTGCTACTTTTACTTTAAAACTAACTGATCAAGGGAGAAAACTGAGAGTAGGTAATCTTGGATAAGACTAATCCATATCAGAAAAAGCCAGCAGTCACTTCGGGACTGGAACTGAGCCACCCACCAGGATAAACGTTGCCTCCAACTGCAACCAGCTGCGTTTCTCCGTATTTGTCTCCAGATCAGGGTTTCTCAGCTCTTATTTTTTCATTATTGCTCCCTAGGGAGACCTTTTTAAAATAAGCGTTGCAAAATTTTAGAACCATTTTAGAAAAATGGCTAAGAAAGTACAGAATGTTCTCATCTACCCCAAATCCGGTTTCTCCTATTTTATAGCATCTTCCATTCCTACAGTACATTTGTTACAAATAATGAACCAATCCTGGTACATGAGTAACTAAATTCAAAAAGATATTCAATTTTCCTGTTTTTAAACTAATGTTTCCACCCGCCCTCCCCTCCATTTCAGGATTCCATCTGGGGTTATCACGAGATATTTACTCATCAAATCTCCTTGGGCTTTTCTTGGCTGTGACTGGTATTCGGATTTTCCCTCTTTCTGATGACCTTGACAGTTTTAAGGAGTACTCACCAAGTATTTTGTAGAATGCTTCTTAAATGAAACTTAATGTTTTTTCCTCCTGATTAGATAGGGGTGAAGTATCTTTCGAGAAAGGCCGTACATGTAAACCGGCATTTCTCTTATGTCACATCAAAGGTGCGTGCCCAGCTGTGGCCTCTGGGGCTATCTCCAGGGGCCTCCTGTGTCTCTCGCATGCTCCCATCTGTGTGCGTGTCTGTCAGCGCTTCTTTTCTTTCTGCCACTACAAAGTGCTCCAGGTCTGATACTGTGTATAAAATAGAGACGTGATGAGAATATACTATATAGACAGGAACCTCTACTCAGTGCTCTGTGCTGACCTGAATAGGAAGGAAGACCAAAAGGGAGGGGATAGAACAATATGTATATGTATAGCTGATTCATTTTGCTGTACAAAAACTAACCCAACATGGTAAAACAACTATACTCCAATAAAAATTATTTTTTAAAATAATAAAAAAAAAGCAAGATGCTCCAGGTCTAAGAAGTTCTGTCATACTTACATGTCCTCATCACTTTTTCCCACAAAACTTTAAGTCCACAGATGTCCTGTACATCTGTTAAGTACTATGAATATATCTGTATTTTCTATATAATAAGGGAAAGATTCTTTTTGTCCCCACCCTCCCACCAAAGTAACAACTATATGCCCTTGAAGGTCAATCCAACTGCACTGAAAATGCATGATCTAATACCTATATTTACACTTTTTAAAAAGCTATCACAATAGTGGTGCCGGGTCACCATATACAGTTTCCAGCCTGCTCCTTGCAGAGGAGACAATTGGATAAACCCTTGACTCTTATCTAATTTAGAATTACTCCTTTTCTTTTAAGGGCTGCTCCAAGACTCAGGGTATTTAACATCTGACAGAGAGGGAAACGTATGTATTTTCGAGAAATAAAAAGGGTACCACTGAAATGGAAGGAGAGACTCTAAACAGCAAAGAAACACACAAACCAAAGCCCCTCTGATCTCAAACACTTTCCTTCCATTTCTGTCTCCTCTAATTCCCTGTATTCTACTCCTACTCTTCCTTCAGTGTTGGATGACTCTGAGTTTGCAAACTTCACATAAGAACATCGAGAGCTAACTTCACAAACCGTGAGCAGCAGTATTCATCACCCCAGCGTGGTCGCAAAGCCCTTCATTTGTTCTGTAATCTGGCTAAAGCGGCAAATGAGCTGCTGACAGCTGAACCGGAAAACAGCATCATCTTAAAACAGCCATTTCTGGGATGGGGCTGCATTTTGTCTCTCTTTGGAAAATGCAATATCATGAAAAGAATGAGAACACATAGAAGCAAGCGTGATGACTTTCTGCATGCTGAACTGTCTGGATACAGGCAAAAATGTAGCCACGGAGATACAATTTTAAGTCAACAAACTTCTCATTTGATTTCTCTAGCCTTCAGACGGGCTCCCATGAACCCAGGCTGTTCCAATGCCAAGAGACACCAGCTCCCCCTCCCCCAAGAGCTGGCTCAGATTGCTTCGGTAACAACAGGACAGAGCTGACCCCACCTTTCCATCATCAGTAGGGAAGTAAAGTCTCTAAGGAGCCCTTTAACCACCCCTCAAATATATTTTTGCAATTAAAATAAATTCTGAAGGTCATCATTTCAGAAGGCAGCCTCCCCTTGGAACAGCAAGGCCTTGAGGTCTATAAAACTGCATGTGTAAGTTAATGGCAATGAATGCAGTGGGCCATTTGCCTTTCTGTCATTTTCAAAGCACTTGGCATGTGGTCATGGGTGGTGGGGGTCTGCAGAAAAACAGCTGTGGTTAAAGGAAGGAAAACTTGAAACTGAGACGCTGAGGGTGAACATGAGTCAGTGCTAAGAGACAATTTCCTGAGCTTGCAGCCAAATCATATGGGCTGCTGAAAACAAGGATTGGTACCTAGCATTTTCCTTTGCGTGTTCAACTATTCATTTATTTCTGGTTGCGCTGTGGGATTCTCTGGCCAGAGTCTGAGGCCATGCCCCCTACATTGGAAATGTAGCATGCTAACTATTGGACCACCAGGGAAGTTCCCTGTGTTTGACTATTAATTCAGAACATCAAGAGGGCATCACCAGCTGGATGGGCCCAGAGCTGGGTTGTAGGTGTGTCCAACCAACCAATTCAACCTGCCTTTCAGCAACTTGGGACAAAGGACCAACAAACTCAATGGCCATGCCCCCTACATTGGAAATGTAGCATCCTAACTATTGGACCACCAGGGAAGTTCCCTGTGTTTGACTATTAATTCAGAACATCAAGAGGAACAATCCATCACCAGCTGGATTGGGCCCAGAGCTGGGTTGTAGGTGTGTCCAACCAACCAATTCAATCTGCCTTTCAGCAACTTGGGACAAAGGACCAACAAACTCAAGTGATACACATAAATAATGCAATTTCAGATAATGATATGTGCTCGAGAGAACGGCCATGGAAAGCATATTTCAGGAGGTGATATTTAGAATGAGACTTGTTCCTGGGAAAAGCACAAACTATGCAAAGATGATAGGGAAGGATCAAGCTTTCTAGGCTAAGGGACTCACCAGAACCCAGTAACGCCTGGTGATGACAATAACCACTAGTTTGAGCAATTTAGATAAACAGTTGCAGATAACTTAGATATTAACTCAGAACGGTCTTAGAAGGTCTTATTTCATCTCTCCCACAAACTTCAACAAACCTCCTTCACCTAATGGCGGAATTTAATCTTTGTCATTACTCAACTATTCATGGTTTTCTCTGTTCCCTTAAATTCATTCTGTGGTTTCAAGGTTCTCATCCTAGAAATGTCAGCTCCAAAAATCAGCATTTCAGACTATCAGGGAAAATAGCAGCAAACATCACATGGTTGAACTAAAAATGGCTCCAAATTCTTTGCTACACCTTCCATTGGAAGGTGATGTCTGATTCCCTTGATCTGAAACCTAGACTAGCTTCTGTGAATTGCCTGATGGACAGGATAGCCTCTGAAGCTAGGTCCTAAAAAAAGACTGAGGGACCTCCCTAGTAATCCATGACTAAGACTCTGAGTTCCCAAGGCAGGGGGCGTGGATATGATCCCTGGTCAGGGAACTAGATCCCATATCATGCAAGGGTTCGAATGCCACAACTAAAGATCCCACATGCTGAAACAATAATCGAAGACCCTGTGTGCCACAACGAAGACCTCATGGCTCAGATGGTAAAGAATGTGCCTGCAATGCAGGAGACACAGGTTCAATCCTTGGGTCAGGAAGATCCCCTGGAGAATGGAATGGCTACCCACTCTAGCATTCTTGCCTGGGAAATCACATGGACAGAGGAGCCTGGCGAGCTACAGTCCATGGGGTCACAAAGAATCGGATATGACAGAGACTAGCACAAGACCCAGGTGCAGCCAAAGTAAGTAATGTTTTTTTTAAGACTGAAACTTTGGCTTAGTTCCTTGAAACACACAACTTTGGAAGCCAGCCTCTAGGTAAGCTGTGTGACTATTCTAAGCCCACCAAGCTGTGTGACGATTGGGGATGGAGGATGCAAGTTCATAGGTAAAGAGCTCAAAGGCACCACGGTTGAGGTATATGGGTTTAGGAGCCACCCTGACAGTGGGTACTGCCCCATCAGCTATCCCACTGATGTCACCTGGAGCTGAGCTGAGCCCTTCCTGAGGTTCTGACACAAAGACTGTCAACAAATGCCAACAAATTTAGTGCTGGTTTAAGTCACTAAGTCAGGGGTGGTTCCTTACAAAATAATAGAGATTCAGAATATGTGTGCTTGTTTCTTTTTTTGGTCAATAATCCAAACATTATCAGATGATTGCTATACTGAGAAAGTGTTAGTCACCCAGTTGTGTCCCACTCTTTGCAAACCTCATGGACTGTAGCCTACCAGGCTCCTCTGTCCATGGGATTTCCCAGGCAAGAACACTGGAGTGGGTTGCCATTCCCTTCTCCAGGGGATCGTCCCAACCCAGGGATCGAATCGGGGTCTCCTGCATTGCAGGCGGATTCTTTACCATCTGAGCCACCAGG
The DNA here is from genome assembly GCA_006408695.1 of Aepyceros melampus. NCBI lineage: Eukaryota > Metazoa > Chordata > Mammalia > Artiodactyla > Bovidae > Aepyceros > Aepyceros melampus. The sequence goes on along the minus strand of SJXQ01003018.1, from coordinate 592,833 downwards.
GAAGATTCCCTCACAAAAGGAAACTTCCTAAAATGTTAGCCATGGGGGCGGAAAAAAGGTCATTTTCTTATATTCCAGCTACTTAGAAATTTCCAAAAACGAATGTGTTTACTCATGCCCCTTGCTCTAATAAACTATAAAGGAGCAGTCAGCTTGAAAAGTTATTTTGTGAAATGAGAAAACTTTATTTTCTCCTAATAATGGGTAAAATAACAGGTGAGTAAAAAAAAAAAAATACAAAAACAAAAACCCTGTTGTTCTTCTCTGTTTTCTGCAATTAACCTCAAGAACAGAGAATGCCTTTTTTGCAGATTATTATAAATAGCTTTAGCAATATTATATGACAGGGTGGAGTAGATTTTAACTATGACTATTTTCTTATGAAATGCAGTAGAGCTCTTTAAAAAATAATAGCTATTTCAAAGAATGGTTCAGTTGGATTTATTGAATGGTATTCTCTAAATCTTCAAAGTAGGTCTAATTTTCAGCTAATCAATGAAACGGTTCCTGTCCTTTTAAGTGAAGACCAAGGAATTTTATTTGGAAAGGCCTGTGAATTAAGAACAAAGTGGATGGGATTACCAGGGGCATTAAGCAGATGACCCAAAAAGAATGTTATCTGAGTTGTCAGGAGAATTATCGCTGGGACATGATTCAGAGTTTCTATCTCCATTCCCAGAAAAAGAGGAGTTATGCTTTACAGGAAGGGTGAGAGTAATGGGTTGTGGAGGTGGATGGAGGCTAGTGGATAGGAAAAAATACATACCGTAAAAAAAGAGATATGCCCCCAATTCCTGGAGGTGATACAGTAACATTATATGGATATATGAAGAAGTGACAAATAGATAAGAAAGGCAATTCATTCTGTCCCCAGATGCTCTGAGACCTCCTGGAGGTCTTGTGTCTACGTTGTAAATACAGCTCCAGGGAAAGTTATATTCATGTTGCTTTCTTCTCACCTCTGAAATGGCCTCTCCTGCTTCTTTTGCTTGCATCTCCTATTCATAATAATCCAGACAGTGGTCTGGCTGAATTGGCTTGTGGCCATCCAATATGGAGAACCACGTTGGGTGAATGGTTATAACCCGTGCTACACTGAATACAATTTTGACATGGCCTTGCTTAATGTTGGCTTCTGTGTTGATCCCAGTCTTTGATCCAATCAAGGGGGTAAGAATGAAAGACTCACGTGACATAAAAGTGCAGCCTGATGCTTTCATTAAAAAGAGAGCTGTCCAGGACTTCCCCAGTGGCACAGTCGATAAGAATCCACTGGCCAAGGCAAGGGACATGGGTGTGATCCCTGGTCCGGGAAGATCCTACATGCCATGGAGCAACTAAGCCCACGTGCCGCAACTACCGAAGCCCATGTGTTCTAGGGCCTGTGCTCTGCACCAAGAGAAGCCACTGCAATGAGAAGCCCAAGCACCGCAAGGAAGGGCAGTCCCTGAATGAAAGACTCACGTGACATTAAAGTGCAGCCTGATGCTTTCATTAAAAAGAGAGCTGTCCAGGACTTCCCCGGTGGCACAGTGGATAAGAATCCACTGGCCAAGGCAAGGGACATGGGTGTGATCCCTGGTCCGGGAAGATCCTACATGCCATGGAGCAACTAAGCCCACGCGCCGCAACTACCGAAGCCCATGTGTTCTAGGGCCTGTGCTCTGCAACCAAGAGAAGCCACCGCAATGAGAAGCCCGAGCACCGCAAGGAAGGGCAGTCCCTGCTCACTGCAACTAGAGAAAGCACACGTGAAGTAACGAATAGCCGGCACAGCACCCCGCCCCCCAAAATAGATGAATTCATTTACAAAAAGAAAAGGAGAGAAATCATAGAAAATATGCTTTAAAAAACGAGGGCTGTCCAGTACAGAGCAAGGAACAGCAGCTCAAGCCTGGGAGCTACAAGACCTACTCACACACTTTGTACCAAAATGTAGCACCTTGATACCCCTTGCACGTGGTGCTGAGTATGTGCCATGTACTGGCAGGAGATACACCAATGGATTTGTCTGGTGAGTCTCCAAGACAGATAGTCAACATTTCTCAAGTCAACATCCTCTTGACACAATTTGGCTAGAATATCACTATCACCACCATTATGACTGAAGAAGCAGGGGCCTGAGGGACCAGAACCCACTACCACCAAAATCTTTCTTTGGACTAAGAAGGACACCTGTCCCCATCAGGAAACAAGCCGCCAGCCATTGCAGCTGCCCCACCCTCAAATGCACACCCTGTGGGGATTCAGGATGGAGAAAAATAGGATTTCGTCCCTAGACTTTTCTGGTGCATAATGAAGTCAAAGGAATGATTTCAAGGAGCCCTGACTCCTGCATCATGACACAATTTGGCTAGAACATCACTATCGCCACCATTATGACTGAAGAAGCAGGGGCCTGAGGGACCAGAACCCACTACCACCAAAATCTTTCTTTGGACTAAGAAGGACACCTGCCCCCATCAGGAAACAAGCTGCCAGCCACTGCAGCTGCCCCGCCCTCAAATGCACACCCGTGGGGATTCAGGATGGAGAAAAATAGGATTTCGTCCCTAGACTTTTCTGGTGCATAATGAAGTCAAAGGAATGATTTCAAGGAGCCCTGACTCCTGCATCTTCCTTTTCATAGAAAAGTGCTAAATTCTTTAACTTGCATTGTCTAGTTTTCCTTAATTAACAGTACTCTTTTGATATTCTGACCACCTGGATTTTGTTGCAAAAACCCTTATATATCCAGGCTCCTCCGTTACCACTTTGGAACAACCCCTCATAGCTCTCTGAAAGGCTGTCTCCTGGGAATGAATCCTGAGAAAGTCCACCTAATTTAATTCTAAACTTTTAGACTGTGCTTTTCTTTTTCCAGTTGAAATCCCCTCCAGTGTTGATATTTTCCACAGCTCTATTTATTTCCTGAATCTCACTGGACCGTTCAAGCACCACTGCTAAAATAAAAGCCATAGTGTAGCAAGTTGAGACAGTAGTACCTAAAAAAGAAAAGAAGGGACTTCCTTGGCAGTCTAGTGGTTAAGACTTCTCCTTCCAATGTAGGGGGTGCGGGTCCAATCCCTGGTTAGGGAGCTAAGATCTCATATGCCTTAGAGTCAAAAAAAAAAATTAAACAGAAGCAACGCTGCAACAAATTCAAGAAAAACTTTAAAACATGGCTCACGTCAAAAAATCTTGAAGGAAAGACAGAAAAGGTTGTGGGAGAAGTGGTTTGCATGTCTGGATTAAAGAAAATCTCCCACCAATGGCCAAGTGTATACAATGTCTCTTAACTTGCAGCTGTTGTTTGAAAGCCAGAGACACAGGCACAACTGAGTGGCTATCCCGAGGCCACTTATACTTTCAAGGAAATGAAGCTTTACTTCTGCTTTTCAGGGGCTTCTAGAGTTGACAAATAAAACCAACTGCACTGAAAAGCTAACGTTCACAGACTGAAAAACATTTCAAAAACAGAGGAGAAGGTGGAAAGGTTATTTGGTGCTCTGGAAATACAGTGTTCTGATGATGAGCTAAGGAACTAGTCCCTGCAGCCCATTAGCCGGTAAAGTTGTTCTCAAGTCTGAACTTCCATAAAGGCCAAACTGTAGTCCACCAACATCCCTATGACTGAAAGGTGATTCCATGAAGCTGATAATTCATCTTAGATTGTAGGTGAAAGCAGAGTTGCATTTGCCTTTAAAACATTCTCTCCAGCTGGGTCTTTCTGTTCTCACTTTTTTTTTTTTACCTCTGAACGCTGCAGTACTGCTAAATGAGCAAAGAATGAAAGCACATGATTACTTGCATATCTATGGGTATACACACATGTGGTTAGTTGACAAGTGAACAAAACATGTCACTATATTTTGGCCACAATATATGCTCCCCTATGAATCACACCCTTCTTGTCATCCAGGTTAAGGAGAAAGAGAAATACAACATCACTGCAGCTAAGATAGAGCTGGCGTTGTCTCTTCTCTGCTTCATGAGTATGTCCCCATTGGACTGCTCAGATAATGCATTTAATTAGCGAACTTATTTATTTTACTTTTGGCTGCACTGGGTCTTCCTTGCTGCACACAGGGTTTCTCAAGTTGCGGCAAGTGGGGGCTACTCTCTAGTTGCGGAGCACAGTCTTCTCAATCCGGTGGCTTCTCTTGTGGTGGAGCACGGGCTCTAAAGCGTGGGCTCAGTTGCTGTGGCACACGGCTGCAGTTGCCTGATGGCATGTGGAATCTTCCTGGGCTAGGGATCAAATCCGTGTCCCTTTCATTGGCAGAAAGATTGTTAACCACTGGAGCACCTGGGAAGTCCCACATAACACAATCTGACTGAGTCCACAAATCAATATCAGGTTAGGCATGTCCTGTGGAATATGCAAGTTGTATAAAAAGTCTATGTTATCTTCATAGACAATAAACTGGAAAAGTAAATACAATAAATATTTGAGCAACAGGAGGAAACAAGCTCTAGCATGTGGCGCACATCAGAAATGGAACGAAAGTGCAGGTGAGGGAATATTCTCAGGTGAGAGCCAGTGGATCACCTATTCTGACAGAACGCAGGCTAAGAGCTTGAGATCAAACACTATCCATGAGCTGGATGTAAGTTTGAGCTTTCTCTTTGTGCTACCCAGGCCACACATCTTACAAAGAAGATAAGGATAGGTCTGAATTTTGCGTTAAACTCAGAGGTCTCTTTAGAATGAAGAGTACCAGCGAAGAATGAAGAGTACCAATGCATCTTCAACCTGTATGTGAGCTGTTTCCACTCTGTGGAATTGGCTGGCTCATCCATTTGCGGATGGTCTTTTACCTGGTCTGTCTCTGCTCCCTGAATTACTCACAAGGAACAGCCACGTTCAAGCATATCTGTCTTGTATTCAACAAAGCTAAAAATTTATGCAAATAGAACATACTATCTCGGCTCTTTCTGCCCAAGACTCAAATCAATTGACCTTGTAAGACGGGTAAAATTATGAGTCATTAGGGACTTCCTTGGTGGTCTAGAATATGCCTGTCAATGGAGGGGACATGGGTTCCACCCATCCCTGATCTGGGAACTAAGATCCCACATGCCACTGGGCAACTAAGCCTGTGAGCGGTAACAAAGATCCAGAACAGCCAAAAACAATTCAGTAAAATGACTAAAAAACATGAATCATGAACAGTTAGGGCTGCACTGGGCTACATACAGGTCACAGATTTAATCACAGTGGTTTAAAAAAAAAGAGGGGGAAACCATTTTCCCATGTAAAAGAAATGCAGATGAGAGGCAAGGCTCAAGCTGCGAATAGAAGTGGTTATCAAGGACCCAGCTCCTTCTAGCTTCCTGCTACACATCTAGGTCATGACACTCAGGCTCGTAGTCTCAAGTTTTATTCTCGACACCCATCCTTATGACGCTGTGCCAGGAAGGAAGAAGGGTGAAAGGCAGACGGTGTGTCCTCTGCGATCGTGGACTAATCAGGAAGTAAAGACTTTTAGCAGGACACTCTGCTCCCCTGAATTAAATCAGAATGTTATTAGCAAGGAATAAGGGGTAAACGAATGTTGGCTAGGCAACTAGCAGCTCTGCATGGCAGACTGACCATGAATAATTCTAAATAATTGGTAGCAAATCAACATACAGTCCATCTGTGACTATCCAAGTAAAGGAACAAAATCTCTGGCAATGGATATAGTCCCCTCCCCAAAATATTTATATTTGGATTATGAGATTCCCTTGCGGGAAACTCTCCTCCACGCAATTATGTTGTGCCCTTTATTTTCTATTCTCATAAGCACAGATCATACAGAACATTTGACAATTATTCTCAAATAAGAGAAAATCACTCTTTGGGGGCCTTTTTCAAAAGTTAGCTTATAGTATTTGTCTTTCTCTGTCTGACTTTTTTCACTCAGCATAATGCCCTCCAAGTCCATCCATGTTGCTGCAAATGGTAAAATTTCATTCTTTCTTTATGGCTGAGTAGGAGCCATAAAAATACAAATACTCCATGATATCACTTCTGTATGGAATCTGAAAAAAAATACAACAAACCAATGAATATAACAAAAGAGAAATGGACTCACAGATATAGAGAATAAACTAGTGGTTACCAGCGGGGAGAGGGCACTGGAAAGGAGCAAGACAGAGGTAGGGGATTAAGAGGTACAAACTACTAGGTAAAAAATAAATAAGCTACACGCATACATTGTATAGCATATGGAACAGGGCCAAAAATTTTTTTAATTGGTCTACATATTCAAGAGGAAGGATGACAAATGTAATGTTTACACATCTCCTTCATGAAGACTTTTGTGATTGGAAATTAACTATTGCTTGCTTTTTAAAATTTCTATTAATGAAAGAAAGAATTATAGTGAGAAATTTGCCCTGAGACTTTAAATGGAGGTAAGAAAACTGGGATTAGATGCCACTAAGGACTCATTAGAGGAATTTAGAAAAAATCAGTATAAGATCTGGGACCACAGCCCTCCTGGAAGGGTGCTGGACCTCTCTCCTCAGGCCAACAGTCTGGGGACCTTAGGACAACAAAGGGATTCCACCTCTAAATGCTGCGTGAACAGCAACTAGCTCTAGCTCAGAGCCAGATTTGTGAGGCAATAAGAGAATTCTGTATGCAGGTCAGGAAGCAACAGTTAGAAATGGACATGGAACAACAGACTGGTTCCAAACAGCAAAAGGAGTACCTCGAGGCTGAATATTGTCACCCTGCTTATTTAACTTATATGCAGAGTACATCGTGAGAAATGCCAAACTGGATGAAAAACAGTCTGGAATCAAGATTGCTGCGAGAAATATCAATCACCTCAGATATGCAGATGACACCACCCTTATGGCAGAAAGTGAAGAAGAACTAAAGAGCCTCTTGATGAAAGTGAAAGAGGAGAGTGAAAAAGTTGGCTTAAAGATCAACATTCAGAAAACAAAGATCATGGTATCTGGTTCCATCACTTCATGGCTAATAGATGGGGAAACAGTGGAAACAGTGGCAGACTTGTTTTTTTTTTTTGGCTCCAAAATCACTGATGAGGGTGACTGCAGCCATGAAAGTAAAAGATGCTCACTCCTTGGAAGAAAAGTTATGACCAACCTGCTGCTGCTGCTGCTAAGTTGCTTCAGTCGTGTCTGACTCTGTGCAGCGCCATAGAGGCCAGTCCACCAGGCTCCCCGGTCCCTGGGATTCTCCAGGCAAGAACACTGGAGTGGGGTGCCATTTCCTTCTCCAACGCATGAAAGTGAAAGTGAAGTTGCTCAATCGTGTCCGACTCTTAGCCACCCCACAGACGGCAGCCCACCAGGCTCCTCCGTCCATGGGATTCTCCAGGCAAGAGTACTGGAGTGGGGTGCCATTGCTTCTGCATGACCAACCTAGACAGCACATTACAAAGCAGAGACATTACTGTGTCAACAAATGTCCGTCTAGTCAAGTGTATGGCTTTACCAGTAGTCATGTATGGATGTGAGAGTTGGACTATAAAGAAAGCTGAGCACTGAAGAATTGATGCTTTTGAACTGTGGTGCTGGAGAAGACTCTTGAGAGTCCCTTGGGCTGCAAGGAGATCCAACCAGTCCACCCCAAAGGAAATCAGTCCTGAATATTCACTGGAAGTACTGATGATCACTGAAGCTGAACTCCAATACTTTAGCCACCTGATACGAAGAGCTGACTCATTTGAAAAGACTCTGATGCTGGGAAAGACTGAAGGTGGGAGGAGAAGGGGACAACAGAGGATGAGATGGTTGGATGGCACCACCACCGACTCAGTGGACATGAATTCGAGGTAACTCCGGGAGTTGGTGACAGACAGCGAGGCCTGGCGTGCTGCAGTCCATCAGGTTGCAAAGAGTTGGACACTACTGAGTGACTAAACTGAACTGAAGATAATGTCCTAATCAAACAACTAAGGGACTTCCCTGGGGAATGCAGGGGAAGTGAGTTCAATCCCTGGTCGAGGAACTAAGATCTCACACACCATGCAGGGCAACAAAGTCCACACACTGCCACTGCTGAGCCGACATGCCTCAAGTACAGAGAAGCCTGTGCCACAACTAAAGAAATCTACGTACTGCAACAAGATCCTGTATCCACAATGAAGATCTGACACAGCCAAATTAGTTAATTTTAAAAGGTATACTTTAATGGTTGGATTTAAAAAAAAAAGGAATTAAAACTCTGTGAACTGTTTTCTGTCTCTTGGTGTTACACAATTAAAAAAAAAAAATCTCAAAAAATGAGGCTTGTACAGAGAAGCTGGGAATCCTCAATTTTGGTCTGTCCTGAAACACTCTGGCATAAAACTTATGGGTATAAAATCATTCAGCCCACGAACATGACAAAAACAATGTCAACAGCATTAACAAGAAGAGCTAACATGTATGGAGTACTTACTATGTACACGGCACCATTCTAAGTGATTCGGACGCATTCATCACAATGAGGGGCGGATGCTACCTCTATTTTGTGGTTGAGGGATCACACATTTAGAGGACCCAGACAGCCTGGACTCCTAACTATGGCACCACAGTTGCTTCTTTACACGTGGTTAACACAGTTAGTTTTCTCTGGATACAGACGCAGGAGTGGGATTGCTGGATCCTATGGCAGCTTTATGGAGTTGGAGCCTATGACCCAAATATAACCCAAGTATAAAACTAAGAACCAGAGGGATGTTTAGATCTATCAGCCTTGGGACATGCTTGTGTCACCCATGGAAGATGCAGCCCTGAGAGTGATACAGGACTCAGTTTCGACCTGATCAATAGGAAAGAAAGTCAGGAAACCAGGGCACATGCAAGTTCAAACAGGACAAAAGGCAGCAAAACACAGTACTCATAGAAAATTAGAATCAGAAAGCAGAGGAACTCAGAAAGGGATTTGGGTTATGTTTCTTTGTTTGCTTTGTTCTTATTTTTACCTTACATTGGAGTAGTGTTGATTAACAACATTGTGTTAATTTCGGGTGTACAGCAAGGTGATTCAGTCATACATATACATTTATCTGTTCTTTTTCAAGTTCTTTTCCCATTTAGGTTATTACAGAATATTGAGCAGAGTTCCTTGTGCTATGCAGTAGGTCCTGGATGGCTGTCTATTTTAAATGTAGCAGTATATATTCGTAAATTCCAAACTCTTTTAATACGCTATTTAAAACATCGACCTCTTTCAGACCCAGAATAATTGAACACTTCATCATTTCTGAGGCATTTCCAAATAGTTTCATAAGGGTTTTTAGACTTTCTAACTAAGATGTGGAACTTCCCTGGTGGCTCAGATGGTAAAGCATCTGCCTGCAGGGCAGGAGAACTGTGTTTGATCCCCAGGTTGGGAATATCCCCTGGAGAAGGAAATGGCAACTCACTCTAGAATCCTTGCCTGGAAAATTTCATGGACTGACGAACTTGGCGGGATATAGTCCATGGGGTCGCAAAGAGTTGGGCATGACTCAGCAACTTTACTTTCTTTCTTTCTTTCAACTAAGATGTGAGTTCTCTATGGGTAGAGATGTTTATATTACCATTTTTTCTACAAATCATATACATAGGACCACATATAGGACCACCATTTCTGTACATATATCTATAGCAGAAGTATTTTTTGCACAGAAATAGACAGTAGATAGTCAAATACATTTTGATTTATTACCTAGTAGTTCAGAACCTCAAGGCATTAATCTGTTTTAGCACATTTTGGAAAAAAATCTGCAAAATTCATGTTCGAAGCCTTTCTTCTGCATTTGATAACTACCCTGGTTGAACCTGAGAAATCTTGAGGAACCTTCAATCACTCTCTCTTCTAATATGAAGTGCATTCTATTTTAATTCTCTTGAATCAACTTTACAAAGAAACAGAACTCATTTCTCTCTTAAGCACACTATTGAAACCATGGCTCAAACGTCCTCCCCATCATGCCACCAGAAATGTGAACTACGGTTTGAGCCAGAGGGAGCCAAGAGCTGGGGGAATATTGGGAAGACACACATGTTTATATTTGGCAGGAATCTGTGCAATATTTCTTCCCCATTTGGCAAAGCAAAAGAAAAAAAATGGAATTTGGAAGCTTTTGTTTTAAAATCTTGGAACTCTTTCTGATGTTTCCTTCTCACTGGAGTGACGAGGTACTAAACATTTGTTTGGCAACAGAGAGAGGAAGCAAAGACAAGGTAAACACTGAGAAAATGCATAAAACTATTGTTTCAGAATACTCCTTGCAAAGACAATAGAAGAGCCAACGTTGACAGCCAGAGGAAAAAGCCACACGTGGAACACTTTTCATATTCAGGAATTTGTATAACTTTGGAGGGAAGACAGTAACTTAAAAGATCACTGGTGGATCACACTTTGTGGACGAGAAGAGTTCCAGTCCCTGTCAAAGAAAAAAAGTTTCCACTATGTTCAATATCCTGCAATAAACCGTAAGGAAAAGAATATACATATATGTATAGATATATGTATATATATGTAAATGAATCACTTTGCTATACATCAGAAACTAAAATAACATTATAAAGCAATTATACTTCAATTAAAACCTAATTATTTTTTTTTTAAATCACTGCTGAATATTGATTTGTGGAATAAATGTGCTCCAATCCCTAGTAAAATGGTTGCTTGCAATTGTTTTCCAATATAAAATAAAAAATGAGTTACTGCTACATTCAATATACCATAACAAATCATAATAGAAAACAATACTATATATACATATTAATATATTGTGTATAATATATACGAAACTGAATCACCTTGCTATCTACCAGAAACCAACACAACATTGTACATCAGCTACACTTCAATTTTTAAAAAGTTTCCATAAAAATGTCCCCCAATAAATTAAGGTGAGTGCATTTTTAGGTAAGAAGCAAATACGGCTGCGTTCAAATTGTGGTGCTAGAGAAGACTCTTGAGAGTCCCTTGAACTGCAAGGAGATCAAACCAGTCAATCTTAAAGTAAATCAACCCTGAATATTCATTGGATGGCCTGGCGCTGAAGCTGAAGCTCCAATACTTTGGTTACCTGATGCAAAGAGTGTACTCATTGGAAAAGACCCTGATGCTGGGAAAGACTGAGGGCAGGAGAAGAGGGTGATGGAGGATGAGATGGTCAGATGGCATCACTGAGTCAATGGACATGAGTTTGAGCAAACTCTGGCAGATAGAGAAGGACAGGGAAGCCTGGCATGCTGCAGTTCTTAGGGTCGCAGAGTCAGACAAGACTTAGCAACTGAAAAACAACAACAACAAAAATATGGCTAGGACTCTGGCCAGGGAAGGCTCTAGCATCACTATCAGAAATCAGAAGATCAGCTATTTAAGTTAGTTAAAGAAAGCACAATATTGGTTTAGTACCAATGGGAATGCAAGAAAGTGAGAAAACAGAGCTGGCTTAAGGAATAAGGGAAGACTATATAGGATAGATAAGATTATGAGGCTGAAGCATTAACAATTTGTAGCAGGGCTGGGGAACCAGGCATGATGCCAGGAGTGGCCAGGTAAGATCACAAGGGAGAGGAGATTCCCAAGGAATCACAGACACAATCCTGAGTGGAGATACCACCTTCAGTGCAGCAGAAGGAGCAAGACCCTCTTAGATATTGAAACAAAGAGTTCATTTATAAATTTAGGAGACACTGTACCTCATCTGACCTGGAAGAAATGAGACGGAAAAGCAAGGTAGCACTGAGTTTGATATCAGCTGTGGGTTTCTCAAAACTACCCTGTATCATACTGAGCACTTTCCTCGCTGTTCTAGCATCTTGAGAACTTTTATCAGGGGAGAAATTGGATTCCGTCAACTTCCTTTTATGTGTAAGTTAAAATGATCATTTGTTTTACTTTTTCCTTTCATTATACTCATGTCATGTATTATACTGGTTGATTTACTTTTGGTTAACCCCCCAAGTATAATTAGAATAAATACTATTTTATGATGGCAGAAAAAAAAAAAGCAAAGTAGCAAAACAGCAGTAGTGTATGGCTAATATTCCTTTAAATCACAAGACTAAGGGTAGACAACAGAACAGAGGGGAATCAGACCACCGAAGATGAAGAGTTAAATGTCAAAAGAAAGGTTAAGAAGTGCTTAATGTCACGATGTACTTCCCAACTCCAGGTTGCTGTAGTGACAGAATTTCCCCTTATACGGTGATGTTGGATGTTAAATAATATTCCCACCTCATAGTAATGACATGATAATGGGAGAAAAATTCAAAAGAGGTAGACCGTGATTAAGGGTTAAGTGCCATGTTGTCTACCTTTGGGCACCATTAATACAATTATAAGGGATGTAAGAGAGACGACCATGGACCAACCATCATTATCAGAGTGCACAGCTGGGTCTTGTGTTTTCATGGCCTCTGAGTGATGTGACACCACCTGACCAGTGGAATGTGACCAACAGCATCACAGAGAAAGTGATGCGCATTTCCAGGAGTGTCAAAACTCCCTACATGACCTTCCACACTAATTTCTGCCCACTGGCTGAAAGTGAAAGATTTAATGTCCTATGTGAAAGCAGAGGCTCAGAGAAGCATGGGTCCTCACATCCCCCGTGGATGCCTCCTAGTGAACACACTGGACTCTGTGAGCAAGAAGCACACAGGTATTGTGAGAAGCATCTGAGATGTGGTTGGCTTGTTCCAGCATCTGGAGATACCTATTCTAACTAACACAAAGAGGAAGACTAGGATTTAGGTAACCAAAGCGAACCAGAGACTGTACACTTGAGAAGAGATAAAAAAGAAACCATCAGTGGGACTTCTCTGGTGGCACAGTGGCTAAGACTCCAAGCTCTCAATGCAAGAGGCCCAGGTTCAATCCGTGGTCATGGATCTAGATTTGGAATGCCCCAACTAAGACTTGGCACAGCCAAACAATGAAAAGAAATCTTAAAAAGCAAAATCAATTATTTTAAAAAACAGAGAGTGATCATATGGGTAAGACTGACAACAGCAAGCTATTAGATTTTTTTAGATATATGGGTTAAAAATAGATAGTGTTTCATACAATTAAATTCATCCATTTGACATGCTTATTGAGTTCTGACAATTTTATCATCCCATGTGATCAGGCAATGTACATACATGTGTTTCTGCATATAGATAAATAAATATAAATATTTATAAATATATAAGTATATAAATTTTTTGCAGTCCACTGCTATGAGTTTTCAGATCTGTATTAATTCAGGCAACCACTCACACAATCAAGGTATAGATGTTTCATCAGCCCCCAAACCTCCTGACTATTTCCCTTTGCAATGAAAACACCTCTCCTCCCAATCTCTAGCAACAACTGACAAATTTTCCATCCCCATACTGTGCCTTTTCCGGAATATCACAGAAAAACGGGAGCACACAACACTTGGGCTTTTGTAGCTGACTTCTTCTACTCGGCGTATTGCCTTTAAAGTCGATTTTAAAGAAATGTTGGTGAGAGGGGAAAATGACACAAAAGTGGTGAAAATGGCAACCAGTGGATCTGGGAACTGGTAACTGGAGGCTCATTAATTCATTCTCGCTACTTTCACATGTGTTTCTATAATAAAAGAAGGTGTCAAATTTTGAAAGAAAAAAAAAAAACATGTTTTCTCTGGTCATATATAACCATTTGCTGTTTAAAAGGAATCTAAAGATGGGACTTCCCTGGTGGGCCAGTGGTCAGGACTCCATGCCTCCATGGCAGGAGCCATGGGTTCAATTCCTGGTTGGGGAACCAAGATCCCACAAGCCACACAGCCAAAAAATTAATAAGTAAAAACAAACAAATAAATAAACTAGTATCTCTTGAAAAAAATCTGAAGAAACAAAAGACCCTGGACTGAGAAAAAGCCTGGACTCCTTCGGTTCAGGCCACCAGATATTGGAATTATGCTGGTACCCTTGCAAGAGGCAGGCAGTAAATAAAACAGTTCCTGAGTCTGCGTGTTCAGGATTTTACTGTTTCCAGCATCTGACAAAGCCAAGAGGCAATGTCCTATTTCTCCAGCAAAAAACCAATATCAAACCTTTGCTTTTCACCATTCTGAGAATCCCTTAAGTTTCTGGCCCAAAAGCTCCGTAAAGCAGAAATAGGGCAGCTCCTTCTCTAGGATGAAACTTACCAAAATGAGAGAACCTAATGTAAAAATGGAATTTGCCCTTTTTTCCCAGATGACACAGATCTGCAAGGAGAAAAGACCTAATTTTAGGCATGATGACTGTCACCTCATCAGCCCAGCACAGAGAAAACTCCTGCCTCCTGTCTGCAGATGAACAGGGGAAGCCTTAAATCTGTACCTCCCAGATCCGCTCCATTTATACTTGTCTGAAATATAAGCCCTCCTGAGTTTTCTTTGCTGTTAATATAGTCAAGAGTTTGAAAAGTAGAATTAAAATAAATCTTCCTCAAACCAATGGAAAAGGGCATCAGGTGCCAATTCTGGAGGCAACAAGGAACTGAAATAAGCTTTGAAAAGGGCACATTTTCTGAGCAGCAGGTTGGAAATCCAAGCAGCCCTGCCATAGGTGCCCTTCTGGCAAAGAAAATGGATAAATCCAGAGCTTTTCAAGCACTTTGATTTTTACTTAGGTAGAGAATGTCAGATATTTTATTTTCTTCTGAGAATGTGTACTTAGTTTCACCAAAGTAAACTGCATTTTCAGACATCTTTTCCCAACAAATCATGTCTACAGTAGCACAGTGATTCCATTGTTTGATCAATTCTTGGTTTAAAAGATACTTCAATACTGAATTCTTAACTCTACATTTATTTTATGTTTTAACCCTAATCCACATCAATTCTGGGGAATTTTCCACATAAAAGATGATGCTGAATTTTATGATACAGAATCAAAAGTACTCTCTACCATTCTGGTTGCTTTATTTTTCTAAATATTTATTTATTTGGCTGCACCAGGTCTTAGCAGTGGCTTGCAGGACCTTCCATCTTTGTTGACATGCAAGATCTTTAGTTGCAGCATGTGGGATCCAAGTTGGGGCACGTGTGATCTAGTTCCCTGACCAGGGATTGAACCCAGGCCCTCTGCATCGGGATTGCAGAGTCTTAGCCACTGGAGAAGGCAATGGCACCCCACTCCAGTACTCTTGCCTAGAAAATCCCATGGATGGAGGACCCTGGTAGGCTGCAGTCCATGGGGTCGCTAAGAGTTGGACACGACTTCACTTTCACTTTCACTTTTCACTTTCCTGCATTGGAGAAGGAAATGGCAACCCACTCCAGTGTTCTTGCCTGGAGAACCCCAGGGACAGGGGTGCCTCTTGGGCTGCCGCCTATGGAGTTGCATAGAGTCGGACACGACTGAAGGGACTTAGCAGCAGCAGCCACTGGACCAGCAGGGAAGTCCCTCTGGTTGCTTTTAGCATGTAAGTTTCGATCCCTCAACAAAGTTTCCTTCTGTTTTCTTTCAACAGTATCTAGAGAGTGCTAATATATGTGCCTTCAGAGCCAAATGAGATTGTTCACCATGACGAATGAGGAAATGCCTAGAAAACACCAGAAGATTATGGTAGAAGTTAAGTCATGACAAATAAGGTATTAGTGAGAAGATGGCAATAGATTTCACTGAAAATAACTGTGTAGGTTAGAAAGGGAGTCTGGAATTCAACTAATATTTCATTCCATGATAAGAAAATGTTTCCTTAGGATATCGGTCTCAGCTGAGGGTGATCTGGACTTCTAGAGATATCTGTCAGGCACAACTAAAGCAGGAGGAAGGCTGCTAGTGGCGAGAGGCCAGCGATGCTGCCCCAAATCCTACAATTCTTGGAACACCCTCTCCTGCCCCTCAGCTCCTCAGATACGACAAGAAGTACGTGCTAGGGTTCAGAAACCCTGCCTCAAGATAAGACCTGGGAAAAACTTAAGTACAGAATCTGAGATGTAGGACCATAACTGGTGGTGCTAGGGGTAAAGAACTCGCCTCCCAATGCAAGAGACAGAAACACCAGGGAGTTGGCGACGGACAAGGAAGCCTGGCATGAAGCAGTTCATGGGGTCACAAAAAGTCAAACATGACTGAGCGACTGAACTGAACTGAAGAGACACCAGTTCAGTCCCTGGATTGCGAAGATCCCCTGGAGGAGGTCATGGCAACCCACTTCAGTATTCTTGCCTGGGAAATCTCATGGGCAGAGGAGCCTGGCCAGCTACAGTCCATATGGTCACAAAGAGTCAGACACAACTGAAGCGACTTAGAACACACACACAGGTAAAACTTCATCCAGATTTCCACATCAGCAAACCTGGGCTCTGTCAACATGCCGAGAATCTTTCAGGGCCTTTAAATTTGCCATAGTTTCTGGCTTTACATGAATTCAAGCACGCGATCCCCAGAGATAAACTGCGATCGACTATGTGTCAGGAGCTGCACTTGAGTTTTGAGGATGCACAAGAAAGGAAAGAGGTCTGCTCATGTGGAGCTCACAGGAAGAAGAGCAAAATGGTCAAAGCACAGAGATCTAAACAGCTGAATACCAGGCAGTGGTAAGGGCTGCTGCTGCTGCTAAGTCACTTCAGTCATGTCCGACTCTGTACGACCCCATGGACAGCAGCCACCAGGCTCCCCTGTCCCTTCACCAGGCAAGAACACTGGAGTGGGTTGCCATTTCTTTCTCCTATGCATGAAAGTGAAAAGTGAAAGTGAAGTCGCTCAGTGGTGTCCGACTCTTAGCGACCCCATGGACTGCAGCCTACCAGGCTCCTCCATCCATAGGATTTTCCAGTGAAGAGTACTGGAGTGGGGTGCCATTGCCTTCTCCGTCTACTGAAGAACAAACTAAAGAAAGATGATGAAGGGAAGAAAAGGACCCGACTTGAGTTGCAACAGTCATAAAAGACCTCTCAATGTCTATTATCTATATATGATGCAATAAAGTACACCTGCAAGTATCTGTGTACCTACTCAGCCAGCCAGCCAGCCATCATTCACCCACCCATCCACCCATCCATGTAACCACTGATATATGCACCTTAGTAGCTATATATCTAGCTACCTACTTACCTCCCTATCTACTTATCCATCCATTACCTATTTATCTATCTATCCATCATCTATCTATATATCTGCCTTTCCATCCATCCATCCATCCTTTATCTATCGGCCTTTCCATCCATCCATCCATTCATCCTCTAGCTAGCTAGCTATCACCATCCTCATCATCAATCTATGACCTCTCTGCCTCTCCATCTGTCTATCCTATGCCATCTTCTGCCCTTCATGTTTCTCACCTAATGTGTTGGAAAACTTTCATATCAAAAAAGCTAGTCTTTTGTGAACAGTATAATGCAAATTTAAAATAACCAATATCCCTTTAATGAGCACTTTAGTCACTTGCAGATATGGCTCTATTATCTTCTGCACTGATGCCACGGAATGTTTCTGTGGAAAAGTCTAAAAACAGCCTGAAATTCTCCCCCTGGTAAATGACAAGTGACTCATTTTCTTTACAAAGCATTTTGAAATCTGGAATGTATTACTCACATACATACACCAATGTACATAAGTATATATAAAGCTTTCATTGAAATTACATATATGTAAAGAAAATAGTATATACCATACAGAGACATTTTAAAGACAAAAGTAAACACTACTGTACTAGACCCCAGGTTAAGAACTAGAATATATCCAGTATCTTTGAAGCTTCCAGCATGTTCCTCCTTATTAATATCTTCATCTTTCATTCTGAGACCGATTACTCTAAGTTTAATGTGCATCTCCTTGTCATTTTTTAATAATTTTACCTAAGTGAATGTATATATCCATCATCCATCAACACTTTGCTAATTTATGCCTAGTTTTTAACCTTTACATAAACGCATTTTTCTGAAACTTGCCATTAAACTTAATACTCCAGATCAGAGGTTACCCATAGGGATGTAACTGAATCATTTTCATGAACGTATAGGATTCCATTGTAGGAATATGTCAACATTTATTTATCCATCCTCTCAATGGTCATTTGGGACATTTCCAGTTTTTTCCTATTAGAATGGCACTGCTATGAATATTTATGAATGTCTTCTGGTGAACAAATATAAGAGTTCTATACCTTAGAAGTGGAAATTTGGGGTCATAGTGTATACATATCTTTGATACAGCTGGGTGATTCCATATTATTTTCTAAAGAGCCTGCATCAATTTTGCCCACCAGCAATAAAAGAAAGTTTCCTTTGTTCCACATCCTCTACAATTCATATTATCAGACTTTTGGAAATCTGGTGCACATAAAAATGAAATGTATAATAATATTAATGTGTTCTCCTTTGATTTCTAATGAGATGCAGTATCTTTGCTATTCATTGACTACTTTGTTTTTTCTTCTGTGAAATGCCAGCTCGTATTTTTTGCCCATTTTTCTTTTCAGGTATTTTTTTTTTTTACTGAATTATAGGCATTCTTTATATATTCTTCATCCTAATTCTCCAACAATCTTTACATGTTACAAATACCTTCCCTCAAATTATGGTCAATCTTTTATTGTAAAAAAAAGTACTTATTTTAAAACATAGCCAATTGTATCATTTTTTTTCCTTTGTGGCCAGGGTTTTGGTGTCTTGTTTAAAGGCATTCTTTCGTCTCAGAACTTGTAAAGAATTCTTCAGTATATTCTCCTATATTGATTTCTTCTTTTCCTTTGAAACAAGAACCCTAACTGATCTGGAATTGATATCTCAGACATCTGACTCCTTCTGTCTCGTTTGGATAATCAGTGTGCTCATCTCACATGCTAGTAAAGTAATGCTCAAAATTCTCCAAGCCAGACTTCAGCAATATGTGAACCGTGAACTCCCTGATGTTCAAGCTGGTTTTAGAAAAGGCAGAGGAACCAGAGATCAAATTGCCAACATCCGCTGGATCATGGAAAAAGCAAAAGAGTTCCAGAAAAACATCTATTTCTGCTTTATTGACTATGCCAAAGCCTTTGACTGTGTGGATCACAGTAAACTGTGGAAAATTCTGAAAGAGATGGGAATACCAGACCACCTGACCTGCCTCTTGAGAAATCTGTATGCAGGTCAGGAAGCAACAGTTAGAACTGGACATGGAACAACAGACTGGTTCCAAATAGGAAAAGGAGTANTGCTTCATTGACTATGCCAAAGCCTTTGACTGTGTAGATCACGATAAACTGTGGAAAATTCTGAAAGAGATGGGAATACCAGACCACCTGACCTGCCTCTTGAGAAACCTATATGTAGGTCAGGAAACAACAGTTAGAACTGGACATGGAAGAACAGACTGGTTCCAAATAGGAAAAGGAGTGCGTCAAGGTTGTATATTGTCACCCTGCCTATTTAACTTATATGCAGAGTACATCATGAGAAACGCTGGACTGGAAGAAGCACAAGCTGGAATCAAGATTGCTGGGAGAAATATCAATAACCTCAGATATGCAGATGACACCACCCTTATGGCAGAAAGTGAAGGGGAACTAAAAAGCCTCTTGATGAAGATGAAAGAGGAAAGTGAAAAAGTTGGCTTAAAGCTCAACATTCAGAAAACGAAGATCATGGCATCTGGTCCCATCACTTCATGGGAAATAGATGGGGAAACAGTGGAAACAGTGTCAGACTTTATTTTTTGGGGCTCCAAAATCACTGCAGATGGTGACTGCAGCCATGAAATTAAAAGACACTTACTCCTTGGAAGGAAAGTTATGATCAACCTAGATAGCATATTCAAAAGCAGAGACATTACTTTGCCAACAAAGTAACGCTATGATTTTTCCAATGGTCACGCATGGATGTGAGAGTCGGACTGTGAAGAAAGCTGAGCACCGAAGAATTGATGCTTTTGAACTGTGGTGTTGGAGAAAACTCTTGAGAGTCCTTTGGACTGCAGGGAGATCCAACCAGTCCATTGAAAAGGAGACCAGTCCTGGGTGTTCTTTGGAAGGACTGATGTTAAAGCTGAAACTCCAATATTTTGGGCACGTCATGCGAAGAGTTGACTCATTGGAAAAGACTCTGGAATTCTCTTGCTTTTTCTATGTTCTAACAGATGTTGGCAGTTTGGTTCCTCTGCCTTTTCTAAATCCAGCTTGTATATCTGGAAGTTCTTAGTTCATGTACGTTGAAGCCTAGCTTGAAGGATTTTGAGTGTTACTTTGCTAGCATGTGAAATGAGCACAGATGTATGGTAGTTTGAACATGGTTTCACATTGCCCTTCTTTGGGATTGGAATGAAAACCGAGCTTTTCCAGTCCTGTGGCCACTGCTGAGTTTTCCAAATTTGCTGGCATATTGAGTGCAGCACTTTCATACCATCATCTTTTAGGATGTGAAATAGCCCAGCTGGAATTCCATCACCCCCACTAGCTTTGTTTGTAGTCATGCTTCCTCAGGCCCACTTGACTTCACACTCCAGGATGACTGGTTTTAGGTGAGTGACCACACCATTGTGGTTATCTGGGTCATTAAAACATGTTTTGTTTTGCCCTTCTTTGGGATTGGAATGAAAACCGAGCTTTTCCAGTCCTGTGGCCACTGCTGAGTTTTCCAAATTTGCTGGCATATTGAGTGCAGCACTTTCATACCATCATCTTTTAGGATGTGAAATAGCCCAGCTGGAATTCCATCACCCCCACTAGCTTTGTTTGTAGTCATGCTTCCTCAGGCCCACTTGACTTCACACTCCAGGATGACTGGTTTTAGGTGAGTGACCACACCATTGTGGTTATCTGGGTCATTAAAACATGTTTTGTACAGTTCTGTGTATTCTTGCCACCTCTTCTTAATCTCTTCTGCTTCTGTTAGGTCCTTAATTTTCGTCCTTTATTGTGCCCATCTTTGCAGGAAATAGTCCCTTGGTATCTCATTCTATTGTTTTCCTCTATTTCTTTGCATTGTTCACTTATGAAGGCTGTCTTATCTCTTCTTGCTATTCTATGGAATATTGGTTTTAGACCGCCACCCCGCTTCCCTCAAGCAGGTCCTGAGGCCAGGAGTTGAGTGGAATAGTTTACTTGGGAGGTGAGCCTTGGAAGCTCCAGTCTAGGCAGGGAAGGAAAACAAGCCACTTCAGGTACATGAGAGAGCAGGCACCACTGTGGGCAGTGGGGACTCAGTCTCGCTGGTTTTCTCTGGGGGAGGTGAGGAACAGGCCTCAGCGTTGTCCCCACCGAGGGGTGAAGAGGTGCCTTTGTATTTAACACCCCCTCCCACTCCTGTCTGTCACTGGTTGGAGGGCTGCTTCCTGTGTTAACACCTTGGCACATCCAGCCTCATCTGTTCACAAGTTACAGAAGCACCTTAGGCAGAAGAGTGTGTGGTGGAGTGAGGGACAGACAGCCGCAGGACCCTGCCGGCCGTCAACTGAAGGGGAGCAGGGAGTCCTGAGTAGACAGGGCTGGAAAGACAGTGAAAGTGTTAGTCACTCAGTCGTGTCCGACTCTTTGTGACCCCGTGGACTGCAGCCCGCCAAGCTCCTCTGTCCATGGAATTCTCCAAGCAAGAATACTGGAGTGGGTTGCCATTCCCTTCTCCAGGAGATCTTCCTGACCCAAGGATTGAACCTCGGTCTCCGGCATTGGCAGGTGGATTCTCGGGGCACCATTAATTCTGTTGTGATACACTCATATTTCTACTAATTGTAGCCTGACCACCTCTGGGCTTCTCAGCAATTTCTCAACAGAAAAGCAGGTTGCAACAGAAAAAAACAAAATCCAAAAGGAAACTCGGAAAGCGATGTTATCTGTATCTACATTTTTTGTGAGATGGGGTTCTTAAAACATTGAGACACCAGAATGAAGAAGAGAAGATCTGCAATCTGAGTGTGGCAAGACCTTTCCTATTTCTTCCCAATATTCTGACATTCACATACTCAGTGTCATTTTGCCCATTAACCCTTGAAGGTAGTTAATGTGATATGTGTGCAAGTGTGCTAAGTTGCTTCAGCTGTGTCTGACTCTTTGCAACCCTATCAACTGTAGCCCACTAGGCTCTCTATCTATGGGATTCTCCCGATAAGAATACCAGAGTGGGTTGCCATGCCCTCCTCCAGAGGATCTTCCCACCCTGGGGATCAAACCCGAGTCTCTTACATTGGCAGGCTCTTTGCCACTAGTGCCATCTGGGAAGCCCCTTAAGCAGATATATGTTGCTGTTTTTAAACACAGAGCCATGTTTTCAGTTGAAAGTATAATTTTTAAAGTGTTAAAACTTTAAGAAAAGTAGTAAAATCACAAAAGCCATAAACATGCTGTTACAGGGAAATTTGGAGTAGTAGGAAGTGGAGCCAAGTACAGGTACATGTTTATAAACAATGCATCTCTTAAGTGAAGTTGCGGCCTGAAGTTGAATAGATCTGTGGGAGCCAAGGGGTTTTTGTACAATTTGGTGGTTGACCAGTGTGTTCTGTTTGAAAGCCAACTCTGAGAAAAATAAAACGTTTACTGGCAGGGACGTCTGGGTGAATGCCTAATGAAATTAATTTTATTGAATTGAGACCCAAGGGGGAGAAGTTCAAATCTAATCATTCGGATTACTGAATTTGCTGAATAGAAGAATATCATAAAACAACTGACACTAAAATATTCATATCTGGGAATATTAATGTTTTCTTTTGAAATAATTGTAAATTTATAGGAAATTACAAAAGGAGTACAGAGTGGTTCTGTGTACCTTCACCAAGTTTGGGGAAACTCAAACTCAAACTTTAACTCAATGGTTAAATCTCGTATAACTAGAGTATATTATCAAGACCAGGAAACTAACATTGGTACAATACATGTGTAGGGTTCTATGCCATTTTATCTCACGTAGATTCAAATAGCCATCAATGCAATCAAGATACAGACCAGTCCATTACCAGAATCTACTGATGTGTTGACACTTTACCAATCTGAGTGAAGTATAGAAACCTTGCCTGCATGCTCAGTCAGTCTTTGTGACCCCCAAGGACTGTACCTACCAGGCAGTCCATGGGACTCTTCAGGCAAGAATACTGGAGTGGGTTGCTGTTTCCTTCTCCAGGGAATTTTCCCAACCCAGGGATCAAACCTGCGTCTCCTGTGGCTCCTGCATTGGCAGGCACATTCTTTACCACTGTGCCACTTGGGAAGCCTTCAGTTCAGTTCAGTTCAGTCACTCAGTCATGTCCGACTCTTTGCCACCCCATGAATCGCAGCATGCCAGGCCTCTCTGTCCATCACCAACTCCTGGAGTTCACTCAGACTCATGCCCATCGAGTCAGTGATGCCATCCAGCCATCTCATCCTCTGTCGTCCCCTTCTCCTCCTGCCCCCAATCCCTCCCAGAATCAGTCTTTTCCAATGAGTCAACTCTTCGCATGAGGTGGCCAAAGTACTGGAGTTTCAGCCTTAGCATCATTCCTTCCAAAGAAATCCCAGGGCTGATCTCCTTCAGAATGGACTGCTTGGATCTCCTTGCAGTCCAAGGGACTCTCAAGAGTCTTCTCCAACACCACAGTTCAATACTTCCTTTTAAAGCCCTTTACCCTTCACTGCTTTAACTCATCAGGTAATGCTTTGTTTTTTCTTCATTAAACAACTTTTGAAACTCGAGAGAAGAAAAGTTTGTTAGTGTATATTTCTGTTCTTTGGCTTGTTCCTTCTTTTGTTCTGATGTTCCAAGACTCATTCTTTTTTCATGTTCCTTCTTTTTAAGAACTTCATTTCTCCCTTCTTTTAGGGTAGATATGCTGGCAACTAATTCTCAGTCTTTCTTTGTCTGAAAATGTCTTTATTTCCCCTTTATTCCTGAAGAATAATTAATTACACTGGGAATAGGGTTCTGGGCTGATAGTTCTTTTCCTTCAGCACTTGAGAATATTCTTTTACTTCCTTCTAGACTCCATGCTTTCTGGAGTGGAGTAGAAAAACACTATAATTCAAATTATTTTTTCCATGTAGGTACGATATCATTTCTTCCTCATTGTTTTCAGATATTTTTCTTTGTCTTTAGTTTTCTGAAGTTTAATGTTTGTCTTCAAGTGGATTTCTTTGAGTTTATCCTGTTTGGAACTTTCTCAGCTTCATAAAGTTCTAGGTTTATGCCTTTTGCCAAATTTTGGGAATCTTCAGTCATTATTTCCTTGAATGCTTTTCAACTATATTCTTTCTCCTGTCCTTCAGGACTCTGATAACATGAATGATGGATCTTTTGCTGTAGTTCTCACAGGTCCGTGGGCATCTTTTTTTTTTTTTTCCAGTCTATTTTCTATTGCTCCAATTGAGTAATTTCTATTGTTACATATTAAAATTTATTGACTCTTTCATCTGACCTCTCCATCCTGTTAGTGAACCCATCCACTATATTTTTAATTTCAGTTATTTTATCTTAAGTCTAAAATTCCCATTTGGTTCTTCTTTGTATCTTTTTTTTTTTGGCCAAGACTTTATATCTTTTCATTTCTTTCAAACACTTTCATGATTTCTCACTGAAACATTTTTATGATGGTTGCTTTAAAATACTTGTCAGATCATTCTATGATCTGTGTTATCTATGTTTTAGCATCTGTTAATAGTTTCTCCTTATGGAATTTGGTGACTTCCTAGTTCTTGATATTTCTTACTTATGCATAATTTTCATTGTATCCTGGACAATTTAGGCATGAGTTATAGATTCTTAATCATACCTGTTTTAGCAGGTCTCTCCTGACACCACGCTTCTGGTGTCACCTCAGTACGGCCAGGCAGGGAAAGGGGCCTGGATCCCACTCCGCCTCTCCCAACACCCGTGGGAGGCCCTCATCCCCATGGGCAGATGTGAGACTTCAGGCTCCCTTCGTGGCCTCAACTGACACCTCCCTGGAGAGGAGAGGGCGGGGCACCTTGTGACGCCACAGCAGGGTGGGGAGGCTGATGGTGGTCAACTCCAGGATCCCCGTAAGACTTTACTGACAACCTGGGTGAGGGGCGAGGGGAAGTTGTTACCTCCGAGAGGGGAGGAAAGTCCTTCCACTCCTTCTCAGATACCACCCTGGCAGCAGCAGAATGGGGTGCCTTGTCATAGCCAGGCTTTGCTGTCTGGATGAAGGTGGGGCCATGAGTTTTTCCATAGTATTTGGATGGAGTAGGCAACCAGTATTTAAAAATGTCTGTCTCACTGGGTTGCCCCCTTTCCTGGTACCTTATGCCCCCTTTCCTGGTACCTTAGTTATAGACAGCAGAATTTCACGGGCACTTTGGCTCAGATGGTAAAGCGTCTGTCTACAACACGGGAGACCTGGGTTCAATCCCTGGGTCGGGAAGATCCCCTGGAGAAGGAAATGGCAACCCACTCCAGTATTCTTGCCTGGAAAATCCCACGGATGGAAGAGCCTGGTAGGCTACACTCCATGGGGTTGCAGAGTCGGACACAACTGAGTGACTTTCTTTCTCTCTTTTGTCTAAGTCTACTGGTGTTTCTTGGTTGCCAGTTTTTCTGGCATCCAGTCTGGAATATACCAGGCAACAACAACAGCAAAAAAACACAGTGGGAACTCACTGCTGGGTCATTCCTTTAGGTCCAGCTTATGTTCTTTTAAATAGAATGGCCAGAGTTTTAGCAGTACTTCGTAAGAGGATCACAGGAGATGCAGGTCTGATCCCTGGGTCAGGGAGATCCCCTGGAGAAGGAAATGGCAACCACTGCAGTATTCTTACCTGGGGAATTCCAGGGACAGAGGAGCTCGGTGGGCTACAGTCCACAGCGTCCTAAAAGAGTCGAATGCAACTTAGCAACAAAAACAACAAGGAAGAGACTTACAGGGAAGTACATCGGCTTCACCTTCGTCTGGAGACAGGAGTGAGTGGGCAGAGTTTTAAAGTGCCAGAAATAATGAAGATTTCTAACTTTTTAACCCTTAGATTGAACAGGGCATTGACGTTCACAAAGTCCATTCATAGGCGTTGCTTCTTTGCATCCTCAGAACCTGGAAACTTGGTATTATTAGCATTAGCCTTTTTCCTGTGGGAGAACTGGTTCAGAAAAAACATGCCTGACCCAAAGTCACACAGTGAGTTATCACACGGCTGAGGCCAGAATGTGATTACTCTACTTGTTGCAAAACTTTTTTGAGCCAGACAAAGTAGAAGCATGAGTACATGGTGGTGAATAGCTGGCCAATGATATTTATATTACATACTCTTCTGTGGCCCTCCTTGTCTCCCGTTCTGCTTCTCTTATCTTGAAGGTGCAGGACCTATATTCACTGCTTGTGCTGCAGGAACTGGGCAAGCGATGTGACCCACAGTGTCACCAGCCAGGCCTGTTTTCTAGGGCACAGATGAGAGCCCTGATGAGCTTGGCTCTGGCCCCACGGGAGGGTGGGACTACCTGCTCTGGGAGGAAACGCCTCAACCAAGCCGTGGCCTCCCATCTGGTCAGAGCACAGGTAGACAGACATTCTCCCTGAGGTTGTGACCCTGGGAACTTTCTTTTCCCCTCATGCTCTTCTTCTTATAAATTGACAGGCTGCCCTTGATATTGTTCACCACTCGTGAAATCAAAGGTTAAAAAGCAGTGGTTCACAGCAGATTTCCAAAACCAACCTGGCAGCCTTGTTGCAATGCAGAGGCTTTACCTGTCCTGTGGGGCCTGCTGTGGGGACCTACATCTTTGTCACAACCCGTCCTCCTGGCAATGTGCACCCTATTCATTCCAGTCCAACCATGTTCTTCTCTAAATCTCCAATTTTTTCCTAAAGCACTCACTGTACCTAAAACAAATTTCCTACATCTGAAGCTTTTAAGTATAACATAAGATTGGCTGGAACACTGGGATTCTGCAGATTTACGAGTGCATGTGATAAAACCTCCAAAAAGGCTAGACCTCAAAGTTTTCTGAGTCAATCTTTAACTGAAATTCACACTCCAGAATGATGTGCCGTGTTCAGTCTGCGGCTTCAAGTATCCCCTCGTAAAGTACCACGTACTCCCAAGATCGACACACTCCAGTCGAGAAGCATAATCCCAGGCAACTTATCAAATAAAGCTACAAAGTCTTCTCTATGGTTCAACAGCACACACTAAACACATCTGTGGACTTCCTAAATTTTATCTTTCCAAAAAGTTATTCCAAAACCAGTGAGCAAAATTAATATGACAGAAGGTAGTTTTTATCTGTCACTAAACAACAAAGGATGTATTTCAGAAAAATCAAAGTTTAGAAAAGGCGGGATGTGCTTCCTAGTGGAGACTGCTGATCAGCAAATAACCACAAAGATACAAGTTTAAAGCTTTATAAATTCTCACCAACAGTCTCGCAATTCTGCAGTCATGAGTCATATTACTGATTTGAATTAAGTAGGAAAAGGCATGTCTAAAAATAGTAAGATTCTTGAATTACAGAATTTTGGAAAGAAATGTGATTAATTTTATTTAGCTCCAATTGCACACAGTAACCAGAATTAAGCTACAGTGGGGTAGCCCAGTAGAGAAGCTTTAAAGGGATGGTAGAGATGAATTTATGCTGGGAATTTGTTCCTGGAGACTAATCTTCATCAGGAGCAGGCATTTCTGTTTAACATCTAAAGTGGCACAGATTCCATTCACCAGGACTGCCGAGTTAAACAATTCTTTATTTTTTTTTCAATTTATGGGGGTAATTATTACTTCAAATATTGTATATAAATGATATTTTATTGTTACCTTGTATTTTACCACTTCAGAGTCACACAATTCAAGTTTTCAAAAAGTGTGAACATACTTCATATGACATATTTAAAGGCAATGAAAATAGTGATTTTCTTGGTTCTTAGTCCAGTGTTAATTTGCTTAATAACTCCCTCCTCTGCAGATGAATCAGAAAGAGGTGTGAGTTTGCCTCCATCTGTCCATCCAACGTTGAAGAACACTTTCCAGCAGAGGAAGAGCCTGGATTACTGACAGTGACCAGAGTCCCTGGTGGTAAGCAACAACCAGGAGAAAACAGCGTTCTCACACCCAGCAGACCCGCTCAGGGACACCCTGCCCACAGCCCCACACTATGGAGAACAGAAACCGCATTCCCAAACAGACGACGGCCCTTGCAACTGACAGAGGTGAGCCCA
Organism: Aepyceros melampus; assembly: GCA_006408695.1. Lineage (NCBI taxonomy): Eukaryota > Metazoa > Chordata > Mammalia > Artiodactyla > Bovidae > Aepyceros > Aepyceros melampus. The sequence continues at coordinate 564,846 of SJXQ01003018.1, read as the reverse complement.
CCCCTGAGAACCACCAAACTGTCTGAGAAAATTCTGTAGGGGAAAAGCAAGGCACCAACTCTACAACAGAACATTCACATAGAGAAACTGCATGTAGAAAGAAAAGCCAGTGTTTCCAAGAAGAGATGCTCATTTTCCTCGGAAGGAGAAAGAAGGACATCACACCAATAAACAAGAATAGACTTTTTTTTTCATTTCCTACAAATGAAAAAAATAAAATTGTAAAAGTTAAGAATTTAAAAGGGTGGTGACAGAGAATACAAAAAGAAAAAAATATCCAAAAACATCTAGGACAAAAGCGTAATTCCTAAGAAGAAATAAGGTCCAGATAGACCCTGGCATCTCTTCAGCAACATTGCGTACAAGGAGACAACAAAGCAATGTCTTCACAGCGATGAGAGAAATTATTTTTTAACCTAGAATTCTATACCTGGCCAAACGGTCATTTAACTGTGAAGGAGAATGAAAGCTTCAGAAAGCTCCTCAGTCTTGAGCTCTCTCTAAAAAATTGTCAATGACGATTACCAGCAAGACTGAAAGAGAACCCAGGAAACAGACATAAGTATAAGACACAGTGATGAGCAAAGAAACAAATAAAACTTACAGATAAGCTTAAGTAAATGCTGGTCAAGAAAACAATTACGACCCAGAATGGAATTATGGGTAGGTCTCGACAATTAAATTGCTAGGAGAGTAGGAAAGGCAGAGTAAAAGTGTGCTGAGGGCTCTGCCTGAGCAGAAGAGGGCCAGACAAGCAAGAGGGAAGAAGTTTAGATGTTGAGAAAAAGCACAGATGAGCTTAAATATCTGAATTAAATCACAAAGAAGTGTTTACACCTTGAGAGAGAAAATAAAGCAGCAAAAACAACAACAAAGAGCACAAACAGCAAGAAAAGAAAAAAAAAAAAAGAGAGTGTGATAAATGGGAAAAAAATAGAGAAGAATTGCTCCAACACTTAATAGTAATACTGTAATCAGTAACTATAATAAATATAAATAGGTTAAAGTAATTAATTAAATATCAGGAACTTTGAAATGACACAGGGAAGCTGAGTGAAGAGATTGAGACAGAGAAACTAGATAAAGCCCAACAAGGGGGAAAAAATAAACAGCAAAAACAGTTTCAGGAAAACTGGGATACAAGAAGAAAAGTATTAAAAAGGACAAGGAGGAATGTTTCCTATTGATAAATGATATAATTCACTTGAGCAACCCTTATAACAACTTGAGCATCCTGGATAACAAAGCTCTTGCCTGTTATTTTTGAGATCTTGTCATCATCAAGTCGGGTATCTCTGTCAAGTCAGTGAACTAAACAAATAAATCCTCAGCCTTCGTGGAGCTTTTGTTCTGGTAGAAGGCTGACAAGCAAAAAAAAAAACCCAAAAACTAGTAAGAAAACTATATAGTATGTCAGATGCTGAAACAAATATATAGGGAAGGGTGACAGGGAACGCAGGTACTCAAGTCGGGTACTAAGAACAGATGGCCTGACTGAGAAGGGGATACATGAGCAAACGCCTCAAAAGAGCTCAGAAAGTAACTAGGCAGATTTCTGAAGGAAGAGAATTCTAGGCAGAGGGCACAGCAGGAGCCGGAGTGGGAAGTGGGCTCCAGATGGGAGAGGTGGTCAGTAACGGGGGGAATAAATAGACGTCCAGGAAACACAAACTGATGTCCCCTCCCCACACGACACTGGGACATCACAAAGTAAAACATATGAGACGAGCTATCCGAAAAATGACACAACCTGAAACATTACTAAAAAGAACAGAATTTTAGAAATATGTGACACCCAGTCAAGGAGACCTGAATTTAGTCTGGAGAGATGCTACTGGATTGTGACTACAACTAAAATAACTTCAGTTCAGTTCAGTTGCTCAGTCGTGTCCAACTCTTTGTGACCCAATGAACTGCAGCACGCCAGGCCTCCCTGTCCATCACCAACTCCCGGAGTTCACTCAAACTCATGTCCATAGAGTCGGTGATGCCATCCAGCCATCTCATCCTCTGTCATCCCCTTCTCCTCTTGCCTCCAATCCCTCCCAGAATCAGAGTCTTTTTCAATGAGTCAACTCTTTGCATGAGGTGGCCAAAGTACTGGAGTTTCAGCTTTAGCATCTTTCCTTCCAAAGAACACCCAGGACTGATCTCCTTCGGAATGGACTGGTTGGATCTCCTTGCAGTCCAAGGGACTCTCAAGAGTCTTCTCCAGCACCACAGTTCAAAAGTATCAATTCTTTGATGCTCAGCTTTCTTCACAGTCCAACTCTCACATCCATACATGACCACAGGAAAAACCATAGCCTTGACTAGACGGACCTTTGTTGGCAAATTAATGTCTCTGCTTTTGCATATGCTAACTAGGTTGGTCATAACTTTCCTTCCAAGGAGTAAGCATCTTTTAATTTCATGGCTGCAGTCACCATCTGCAGTGATTTTGGAGCCCCAAAAAATAAAGTCTGACACTGTTTCCCCATCTATTTCCCATGAAGTGATGGGACCAGATGCCATGATCTTCGTTTTCTGAAGGTTGAGCTTTACGCCAACTTTTTCACTCTTTCACTTTCGACCACCCCCAAACAGTGACTTAAAACAATAAGCATTTATTTTCAGTTCATAATATATGGGTCAACTGGATGGTTCTATTAACCTAGGATGGGTTTGGCAGAGTTTTACTGACTTGTCTATGCATCTTTGTTGGGCTGGTATAGGCTGGGGGTTGGTTGATTGGTCTACAGTGGTTTTACTCACATGTTGAGCAATTGGCTGGCTGTTGGCTGAATGATGAGAATAACTAGGCAACATGTCTCTTATCATCCAGCAGGTTAGCCCAGGCTTGTCCATCGAAGGAAATGAAGGGAAGTGAATCAATTCTGGCACATTTTCTTGGCCAAAGCAAGTCCCCAAGCCAGACTAGTTGGTGTTTTCTATGTAGGAAAACAGCTCTCTCATTGAGATCTACTCAAAGTCAGTCTTACACATACACACCCACACACACACACCCAGACCAAATTCAAGGGGGGAAGGAAAATTGATCTTTTTAAAATTGAAGTACAGTTGACTTACAGTATTAAATGTTAGATCCTACCTGATAATAAGAGAAACTGCAAATTTACACTTCAGGGGTTAGGGACACGGAGATGGCGTGTATACAAAGATTTAGAAACATTCTTCATTCTGTCTACCACACTATGGCTTCTTCTAGACCACCAAATTAAAACAGGGTTTTAATCAAAGTCAGTCTTACACATACACACCCACACACACACACCCAGACCAAATTCAAGGGGGGAAGGAAAATTGATCTTTTTAAAATTGAAGTACAGTTGACTTACAGTATTAAATGTTAGATCCTACCTGATAATAAGAGAAACTGCAAATTTACACTTCAGGGGTTAGGGACACGGAGATGGCGTGTATACAAAGATTTAGAAACATTCTTCATTCTGTCTACCACACTATGGCTTCTTCTAGACCACCAAATTAAAACAGGGTTTTAATGCTTTGATTGGCTAAGTTTTATGAACTACAGAATATAAAAGATAAAATGGATTATCATAGAAAAGAAAATCTTACTAGGTTTTCCTGCTAATAGAGCATTTTTGTTTTCAGTTTATGTACTACCCAAATACATTTAAGCAGCCTTCATCCTCTGACTCTAGTAAGTGTTTCTATACAGCTCACAAATCATCTCACTCAAAATTATTTTCTGGATAATAATGGGTAACTAAGAGAGGCTGATGACCCGAAATTGTCTCAAAAGTCACCTTTACGACATTGAAAATTGAATAGTAAATAGAACCTGCAGGCTGGTGTAATTTACCTTGTGCCAAAGCAGAACTCCAAAATGACTTATTAAATCATTCCACTGAAAGTTGTAAATCTGAATGAGAGAAGTACAAATCAATAGAAAAACACAGTCAAGCACTTTACCACTTATGCTTTTTTATGACCTTTTAGAAGGATAGAGGTTGATGTTGCAAGAAATTCCAGAACAGGAAGACTTGTAAAGACGACCTGGCTATGGTTTGCATTATTCTTAATCCATGTTACTTTTGCTGTCACTGAACTGTTTGTTAATCTTTTTGGCTTATATCAGAATATCCATATATCATTATTCCTCATGCCCTGCCATGCAGAATTTGGGAGTCAGAGAAGTTTGAAGATCTGCCAACTTCCCATTTTCCTATAAAGGACATTGTATGAAGGCACGGCCCTGGGTCTCCTGACCTTCCGGTGAAGTGTAAAGTCAGTGGAGTGAGGAAAGGAGCCTTGCCTGCAAAGGAAGACATGTGAATGATTAGATCAAATGGCCAGTCATTCAGCACTCAAAAACGGATTTCTGTCGAATATGTTCTTGAGTTTTAGGCATAGCCAATCCCTAGATCTCCATGCTTTAACTGAGATGTAATTCACACGCCATAACACTCACCATTAAAAAAATATAAAATTCTGTGTTTTTTAGTAAACTCACAGAGTGGGGCAATGATCATGACTGTCTTAATTCCAGAAATTTCCATCACCCTGAAGAGACCTCAGCCCTATTAGCAGTCAGTTCCAATTCCCTCTTCTCCCTATCCTCTGACAACCACTAATCTACTGTTTCTACAGTTTGCCTCCTCTGGACACGTCACAGATGGAATCCTATGTGGTCATTTGTGTCTGCCTCCTGCTAGACCCCTTCTGATGAGTGAAAGAACATAAGAACCTGGTGTTACCAACTCTTGGGGGAATCTCTGCTCTCTCCCTGCCTGACTGGAGGTCAGTCCCAGCCTGGCAATCCACCTCCACTAAAAGGTCAAAAGCATACATCCATCTCCTCAAGCTGTAAGTGAATGGTTGACATTTTGGCCACAGTCACTTATGGTGATGAAAGAAAGGATTACACTGTAAGTCCCCCAGCAAACATGCCCCAATCCTTTTTTGCTGAAGCAGACCCTTCATTGCTTTTCCTTTGGTCCTCAGAAATATCCACCATCCCCTGAGACCACAATCAGACTGGTGA
>SJXQ01003018.1:532802-549747 GCA_006408695.1 Aepyceros melampus | reverse complement strand
CTTTTGTTGAACCCAAAGAATGGAGATTTGGAAATGCTTGGTCACCGAGGGAAGACAGTGGTGACACTTCAGAGTGGGAAAGAAACTAACCTTTACTTGAAGGCCTAAGGCAGCCAGCCCTTCATGCACTTCCTCATTTAATAACTACCTACAGAAGCAAATGCTCTTTACACTGTTAGAGAAAAAGCAAGAGACTCAGTTGACACCTCGCCAAGTCACAAATTCAAACCCAAACCCAACCTTCTCAGGCCATGCTCTCTTCACCCCACTGTCTTTGGAAAGAAGGGCACTGGCTACTCTAAAGCCAATTTCTCTACACTGAAATCTTCACTTGGTAAAAACTTCCAGAGACATTTGAAAGTGAATGATGACTCAAGCTTACCCAAGAAAAAAGAAAACCAGCAGGACCAACAGTGGTTTAAAATCTACTCCCTCCTCCAAACATGTTGGCTCCATAGCATCCAACAGAAATCTTTAAAAACAGATCTAGCTATTTGATTTCTGATAGCTGATGGTTGAACTGCAAGCCAACTTACCTATTAGTATTTGTGGTACTTTCCTTAATTGGAAGAAAAAATTTGGACGAAGTCACCTTTTTATACTGAACTTGTTCATATGGATAGAGCAAAACCAATGGGAGAGTGTAATCAAAGGTTATTCTTAATCCATCCACCATCTCCTTACAAAGGTCAACGCTGGAAGGATTAAAGAGATTAGAGATGCAATAAAATAACAGAACTTTTCAAAATGTCACAATGAAGGCGCACATTTCTAATCAGGAAGAGTTTTAAACACTATATATTATACCTAAATGTGCAAAACACAAACTCTATAGGTGCTAACAATAATTAAATGGGAGCACAGACCTAGAATATAGGGTGCAGTAAGCAAGTAATTGTAACTTACACACTGAACACAAGTGAACAAGCTCAGTGCCACACAAGGAGCCCAAGTAGCCTGTGCTACGGAAAGTAGACAGAGCCCAGTCACCCACAGCTGAAGGGGGTGGTCGTGATGAGCTGACACACCTGTTTCAACTGGGACAATCTACTCGTCTGACTCCACTCCTACTGGGTCACGTTCCCAAGGCAAACTATGAGGACAATTACTCAGATTAGGGTGAAGACCAAACTCTATAGGTGCTAACAATAATTAAATGGGAGCACAGACCTAGAATATAGGGTGCAGTAAGCAAGTAATTGTAACTTACACACTGAACACAAGTGAACAAGCTCAGTGCCACACAAGGAGCCCAAGTAGCCTGTGCTACGGAAAGTAGACAGAGCCCAGTCACCCACAGCTGAAGGGGGTGGTCGTGATGAGCTGACACACCTGTTTCAACTGGGACAATCTACTCGTCTGACTCCACTCCTACTGGGTCACGTTCCCAAGGCAAACTATGAGGACAATTACTCAGATTAGGGTGAAGACCTGCTTGTAAACAGGTTTCAACAAAACTCTCATTCCCCATTCTGGTACTTCTCATAGCAAAAAAAAAAAAAAAGAGTTTGCTCCCTAAATTACATCATTGAAAACTTCTTCTAGTGTTGAGGCAGTGCATATCCTCAATGGATTCACATCACACTCCTAAAGAGTTACTGAACATTCTGAAAAAAGAACAGTATTTTGAAACTTAATTGGTTACTATGTGAATTAAGTGTAACAGTATGTGAATTCATAGTAACTGAAACAGAGACAGTGTTACCTGTTCTAAATGGAAGTTTATTCTCTAATACTCAGAGCGAGCCATGAAATGCCAACCCTCCCTCCCCTACTTACTTCTTTTCTGCTGGGATATAATGCACATTCATGTTGGCGTGTGGCATAGCATGATGGTGACGAGGCCTCTCACTGGCTGAAAAGGCTGCATTGATAGCAAAATGCTTCACATATGATTCCAAAATGGTTATAATGTTGGTCTGGCATGGAAGTTTCACTAACTGTTAACAAAAACATAAACATTTGATGTATACATTCCATTGGATAAACCATATATTCCAAGAAACAGTGGTCTTGTGTACATCATTTTTGAAGCTCAAAAATAAAGTCAATTGTGTATGAAGATATTCTTTAGGTAAATGTGCTTTGAAACTCTCTGACTTTTCTTCTACTGATCATATCCCCATGTAGATTACAATAACAATAAATTACAATTTAAAGTTAATTGATAACTAATTTTAAAAATAAATGCAAGCAATGATTCTCAGCTTAGGGACTCGTTAGAATCATTTGGGGAACTTCAAAGATATCCACAGCTGCCACCCCCAACGTCACAGATCAGTTTTCACCTTAAACTTGCAGCCCAGGCATCAGGACTATGCAAAGCTCTCTAGAATATTCTAACAGGCAGCCAGGGCTGGAAAAGACTGAGCACACTTCCATCAGGAGAACACTACTGCCAGAGAAGTGTAAAACCCAACTCAGCATAGAACCTGAGTTTCATTCCTCGAAGGCTCTCAACTTTCTGTGACTGCAAAATATGGCTCTACTACGAATCCATGTTTTATGTGTCCTCCTTGTTTACCCGTTTCCTCCTGTTGATATAGTAACAATCATCCTCAAGCTTCTTCTTTAGAACATCAGGGATTTCTATAGTTATTGTTCTTTCTTCCATTTCCTTTTTTGCATGCAGCTCTGGTCCTCCCTTCTGCAATATCACAATTCCATTTTAACTTCCTAAAACAGAGAGTCTATACCCAAAGAAGGACTAACATAAGCACAGCCTACAATGAAACAAATCAGTTAATCCTTGACATGTACACCAGTAATGATGCCACGTGTTCTAATGAGAAGTATATCAAAGGCCAAAAGTTAACTTGTTTTAGGGCACTAACGACATTGCAAATGCTTATTTCTTTTCTTCCCAATTTAACTTTACCAGTGGGATTCATGTTAACTTCATATTCAACAAACAGAAGATGCTAAACTCTTGATACACATCACTTAAAAATTAATCAGCATTATAAAAAGTTCACAATTTCATTGGAAAAAGAAAGGTGAAATGATTTGTGGAAACATCTCATGGGTATAAAAAGCTACAGAGAAGTTTTTACAGTAAAAAGGGTTTTTTTTCCCTTATATATGAAGTCAATTTTATCACATTTGGTTAAAAAGATGGATTTTTACAAAACATTTCACAACTAGAAAATGTTACCACCAAAATATATGCCAAAGAGTTTTTACAATAAGAACTGTATACCACTCCAGTCTTTTCTTCAATATCACCCTCTTCACTTATTTCTCCATCCTTTTCTTCACTGTCAGAGGAACTGCTTATTGCTAGGTAAAACAAAAAACAGCAGGCAAACCTGCATTACACACTTCCTTAACCCTTACATCTACAATTCTTTAAGATGCCATGGGTGTCCTACTGCTAGTAATAATAAACTACTGTCCAGCATAAAGTTTAAACACCAAACACAAATATTAGACCTTTCAGAATAGAAATTTATTTTGAAAAGATATAATACCAACCTCAAGGGGTGCAAAAACCACACAAGTAAATGATCTGCAAGTGTTTAGTCACGTAGGATCTTATTGTCCGCTGTCACATTCACAAGTGGAGCAAGGTACCATGAAGAAAGCATGAGAATGGAGCTCTGAGGCGCTACTCTAAGACACTGATTGAGAAGGCAGGGGTCCTGGGCAAGACCCATCAGGTCTAATTAGGAACTTTCTGACTGCTACTTTAATTATCAAAAACAAATGGGCAAATGTTTTATGAAATGAGCTTACAATGTTCCCTTGTCTAAAGTTTCAGTGAATCTTTCCCCTCAGCCCTGCAGTATAAAAGAACTAGGTAAAACTCCTTTTAACCAGAGACAATAAATCAAGCCACTCACAGTTTTCATCGTTTTCATCTTTTTCTTCAGCAGGGAGGCTTCTTAAGACAGAGTCCACACCAGGCAACCTGCAGCGCTTCCTCTTTCTTCCTGTGCTTCTCCTGAAATGGATAAATACCACTGAAACATTGATCCATATGGATCTTGACGTTAAAAAAAATGCAGTAACAATAATTCTTAAGTATCGAAGATATAATTACATTTTAAAACATAAGTGGTAACCTCCATTTCAAAATACTACACCATCTCTCTGAAAGCATAGCAGTTATTTGAATACAATAGAAACACTATTTGCTACTACGTTTCAAATATGTTACATGACTTGATAAGCCACGTTTATCAGATTTTTAAACTTTTCTCTGACAAAAATTCTAAATCTTAAAACACATTGAGCAAAATTCATGTTTTTGGTATTCTTACAGGCGAGCTACAGCTTTTTTGGCCAATTTCCGCTGTAATCTCCGATTTTCATCGGTGTCACGAAGGACATGATCCTCTGCTGCCCATCTATCCCAGCTACAGAAACAAAAGAGGAAGAGTGTAAAATTCAGTATTTTAGTTTGACATAGAACAAATGTTAAAAGCACCACACAGGAACAGATGTCTCAAAATTACTTACCTTTCAGAAAACTATTTAAATATTTTAAATCACAAAAAGAGAAACCACAACTCATTCAGACACAGAACCAATGGGAGTCTCCAAAAGCACCCATAGAGAATCCAAATATAGTCGACTCAGAGTAATCATTCTTCAGAGTAGGCAAGGTTTAACAAAAAAGCAAAAACAGGAAATGAAACTTTCCAAGGAGTGTTTCTAAAACTTAACAAAGTTTTGCAATGTTCCTGTGCACAGATGGTCAATTTTCAGTCAGGTTTAACAAGTACACTCACCTTCTGTTCCAACCATTAAAATGGATCAGATATTCTGGGATCTTTCTGCCTTTTTCGTCTTTCCCAACAATAACATCGACGATCTGAAACCAGAAAATACCGTCCACAAACAATAGAACATACAGAATATCAGAAGCTGGATTAGGAAAACTAGATCATAGGCTTTTTTGTAAAAGAAAGGAAAGCATTCTCTCCTTTTTTAGACGGAGAACTGGGCTGAAACATTTTCCCTTTCAATTCCATTTTTTCCCCTGAGTGGACGCCTCAAAATAGGAAACATCCCTCCATCCACCCCCTGATTGGTCTCTGAGTGTGAGAACGGGTGTAGGTTCTGAAGCCATTAGTCAGCCGAGTTGTCACTAACTAAGAGAGTCCCGGCCTGACAAGCGAGCCTCTGTCATAGACCTCTGGGAGTTGTAGTCTCCTGGGCTCCGCAGGCTCCTAGGGCCAGTTAGGCTCGTAGATTCTGCCATCCCGCCTAGCGGTGTTCCCAAGGGGAAATTCGGGGGCAAATGAAGGGGCGTGTCACCCTTGGGGAGACTCAAGGCAGGGAGGGAGGAGGCACGGCAAACAGAAACCTGATGCAGGGGCAGCGGGTTGGAGCCCCAAAGTAGAACGGAAAGCCTGGAGGGGCGCTGGGCCAGCCCTCACCCCGGACCTGCGAGACCCACTCCCTCACGCCACCTAGACCGGAGGAGCTGCTGATGTGGCTCCATTTTCTCCCAACCTCCGAAACAGGCGGACAGGCAGGGGCGGGACACGGCCGATTGAAAAGCTAAATGGTGCAAGGCCCTGGAGGACGAAGACACCCGCTCAACCTGGCTCTCAGAGAGGATCCAGGCCTGCGGGAGAGGCCGAGCCCAGACCACGATGGGCCCGGGCCAACGGCGTCGCCAGTTGACAGCCAGCACTGCGGTACTATCTATGGATTAGGACGGGGACCGCTCGATCAAGGCATCGCGCGGGAGCCCAAGCGGCCCTAGACAGGGCAGGACGGGGAGAGTTAACCTCCAGGCAGAGGCCTTGAGCAAGCGGCCTCCTGGACGCGGAGCCCCCGCCGCCCTCAGGTGCACAAACCGACGCCGCGGCTCCGGCAGCCGCCAGCGCTAGGTTTCCAACGGCGCCGGCGCAGCCCGCGCGGCCCGGGGCGGAAGCGGAAGCATCCCTGCCCGGACTCCCCATCGCGGCGCGCCGCGAGCGCCCCCTGCCGCCCGTGTGGCGCCGCGCAGGCCGAGGAGCCGCGAGCAAGGAGCGCCGAGCCCCGCCACTTCCCCCGCCCCGCGACACCGTCAGCACCCGCATCCGCGTTCGCCTCCCGTCCCGGGGTTCCCGGCCCGCGCCTCCTCCCTGCCCCTCCGCGGCGGCACCTTGGCATCGTACAGCACTCGCGCCTTGGTGGGGTCAGGCTCGAAGCACAGCACATGGAACAGGGGGTTTCCTGAGGCTTGATCATGCCTTTGCGTATGCCAAGCCTCCTTCCTCATGACCTTTGCCATGGAGTTCCTCACGCTAGGCCCCGGCACTTTACTTTAAATCTCTTCTTATAATATCAAACCGAATAGACATATGTAACCTTTTTGTTACAATATGTGGGCTCAAATGAAGTTTTCTTTAATATTATCTATACCTAGATTTTAGCTATTACATTTTTTGGCATTTCGAAGTGACTTAATACCATTATTTATTATAATTATTTGATTGTAAACTTTAATAGAATAATAAATATATAGAAGTTGTTTTAATGAGCAAAAATATTTGCTACCATGTGTAAAATTAATAATTTACACATTAAAAACCTGTGTACATGATTAATTTTAAATTTAAAGTAAGAATTAAGCCTTACTATCATTTTCATATTTACCTTTCTTACTTAAATGTTGCTAATTTTTCTCACTAGAGAGACTTTGAATATTCACTGTAAGTGGAATTACTTGTTTCATCAAAGTAATTCAACTGGCCTTTAAATATTCTATTATTTCTAAACATAAAGTGCTCTTAAATAAAAGTAGTTATCTCTACCCAAGGGATCTCTGCCACCTGGAACATTTAAATTTCTAATTAAAATCATCACTTTCTGAATTTTCTGATTTGTTGTATTTTTTAAAAAAATTTTTCCCAGATAGCTTTCACTCTACTCAGAATTTTTTTTCTTCAACCTCTCCAGGGAAGAGGACACAGAGCATTTTTACTTCTTAGATGTGAACAGGGTACTAATATTATTTGTGGGCTCCCCAGGTGGTCCAGTTAGTAAAGAATTGGCCTGCCAGTGCAAGAGACGCAGAGATGCAAAAGGCCAGTGCAGAAGATGCAAGAGAGACACAGGTTTGAAACCTGGGCTCTGAAATTCATATGGAGTAGGAAATGGCAATCCACTCCAGAATCTTTGCCAGGAGAATTCCATAGACAGAGGAGCCTGGTGGGCTACAGAGTCGGACATGACTGAGTATGCGCGTACGCACACACACATACACACACACACACACACACACACACACACACACAATATTATTTGGGTCGATCAAATAGACACACATTAAATTCTTACCTTAACTGTTATGAATGCATTATGCAGAGCCTCTGTATATGTTCCTTGATTCCTAGTTAGAGGACAGATCTGTGTAATAGTTATAATACATAATATATAATACATATTCTGATGGCAAATATACTTATGTGCAAAATAAATGTGTTATCAATTTTTAAGCAACCTGAGATTTAGCTGATGAATATTCATCAAAATTAACATCAAAATTAAACAATTATTAAACAATTGTTTAATATCAAAATTTAAAAATTTAACCCAAGGTTAATCATAAAATTCTTACCTTAACTGTTATGAATGCATTATGCAGAGCCTCTGTATATGTTCCTTGATTCCTAGTTAGAGGACAGATCTGTGTAATAGTTATAATACATAATATATAATACATATTCTGATGGCAAATATACTTATGTGCAAAATAAATGTGTTATCAATTTTTAAGCAACCTGAGATTTAGCTGATGAATATTCATCAAAATTAACATCAAAATTAAACAATTATTAAACAATTGTTTAATATCAAAATTTAAAAATTTAACCCAAGGTTAATCATAGTAGGAGAAAATTTTTCCTCTCTTTTGCAGCCTGTCACCAAATTTTCCCAAATTTATTTTACATGCTCAAGATGTGAATACTTTCAGACTCTAGTTACAATAAAATAAGAATCTGGAATAAGTCCAGCTAAGATCATGGGAAAGATGCTAAGCAAAAATTTTGTGAGTTATACGTTTCAAATGTGGAGAAATGTCTCCAACATAAAGATTGTTTAAAAATTTTGGCTTAGAGCCAGTTTCTCATGACCCCCAAAATTGGATATTGTTTCCTGCTGCTGCAGCTGCTGCTAAGTCGCTTCAGTCGTGTCCGACTCTGTGCGACCCCATAGAGGGCAGCCCACCAGGTTCCTCCGTCCACAGGATTCTCCAGGCAAGAATACTGGAGTGGGTTGCCGTTTCCTTCTCCATATTGGTTCCAATTATTTAGTAAATAGTGATTTCTTAAGGTTTATGATTAGGAAGAGAAAATATCTACAAGAAGGAACACTTATAGTAATGTGACAGTGTGAATGTTTGGAACGTTAATTTAAAAGTATCAGGAGCCTCACGGCAAAGATCACAGAAGGCCCGTGAGTAGTGGGTGGTGGGACAGGCTTCTCACGGGGACCGGATGTGATAAAGGACAGAAGGGGAGTGAGAGGCCAGCCAGGCTGAGCTCCTGCAGGAGCTCATCCAAGAAACAGCTAGTGCTGGGAAGGAGTTACAAGACCTCGTGATTCGCAGAGTGCAGTATTATGCATGGGCTTCTCAGGTGGCTCAGTGGTAAAGAATCTGCCTGCTAAGGCAGGAGAGGCCAGGGGAGCCTGGCGGGCTATCCTCCATGGCTTCTGCAAAGAGTCCGACACAGCTGAGCGACTGAGCACAGCTCAGTGCGGTATCACGCGTAAAGAAAGAAGCCTTCTGCTGGAATAGAATAGAAATTCCAGAAAAGGCTCAAATATACATGAAAATTTGTCATTGACTAAAATAGCCTACCAAATTGGAAAAGCGTGAGCATTTAAAAATAGCTTATTCTCTCTGAGTCATCCCAGGGTACCAGCCCCAAGCATCCTGTATCCTGCATCGAACCTAGAGAGATGTTATGGGGAGGGAGGTGGGAGAGGGGTTCAGGATTGGGAACTCACGTACACCCGTGGCGGATTCATGTTGATGTATGGCAAAACCAACACAGTATCGTAAAGTAAAATAAGTAAAATTTAAAAAAATAAAGAAATAAAATAATAATAATAATAAACTGTTATTCAGACAACTGGACAGCCTTAGAGGGAAAAAAAAACAAACAGTATATGTATTTTTGATAACTATCTCACAGCAGGATAAACTCCAAATGACACACAATTTTGTATATTTTCGAGTGAAATGATGAAACTATTCTAAGAAAAGTGTTTTATAATTTTGAAGTAAAGTTTAACTCATTAAAATTTAGAATGCAGGACACACGTACACAAACTGTGTAAAAATAAATGATTCTAGATGTTAAAAAGTAGCAAGCCCCATAAGTATCAAATACAATTAATATAAGGGGAAAATTGTTACAACTCATTTCTCATAAAGTAATCTTGGCTCCTTTTTTAATACAGAGGAAAAGTCCAAAGTATAAATTTTTAAAATGGGTAAAACAGATGAATTAACAATTCACAGAAGAAAATTATTCTTTCAACATACAGACAACAGCTTCATCTGTTAAAAAAAAAAGTAAATTGTAATCTGAACAATGATACAGTAGTAAAAAATCTGAGATATTTTCCTACGCGTTGTGTGTGTGTGGAGAGGAATATCCAGTTGACCAGTATCACAATTGTGATCACCCTCTGAACTGATCAGTAAGCATGCACACGTGCTAAGATATGCATAATATCATACTGCAACAAAGTGGCTTGGAAAGTGCGAATATTTCATGACTTAATGAACCTTGTTTCCAAGATTGTCATCTATTCTTTTTTCTCCCACAGTTATATGATACCTTTAAAATATGTTCTATAATTTGTCAGAAATGTCTAGTGCTTGAAACTAGACTGGCTTGTTGTGACCCAGGGCCTCTTAAACACAAATGAAAGTTATTTTTTTGTTGCTGTTGTTTTACAGGTTGGAAAATTAAACTTGGCTTTAAGTATGTCCTTTTATAAAGATGTTAGTTTATTTTTTGAAGCAATTCAGTGGCATCAGCAGTCTTGAATCATATTTTTGTTGCTTGATTACTACTTTTTTATAATAAAAGATAATTCATTTTTCTGAATGTTTCAGAAAAAAAAATAGAAGCATAGCCCAAAATAAGAAAGCATAATACTTTTTTCCATGATAGAATATTCTCATTAAATAAAATTTAAGAAATAGGGGGAATTATGTATATATATATGATAAATGGAGTTCTAAATATGGCTTTTTAGCTTAACAAAAAGGATATATACATATTATTATGATTTAGTTTGCTTAAAAATATACTTAATCCATGCTGTATGTAATTGCATTTTATTCATTTCTATAACTCCTTGATTTTCCTCTGTGTGAAATTATCACAATTACATATAATTCTAGTTTGATAAAGATTTGACATTATGAATGACGCAAAATGAGCATTCTCAGATGTATCCCTTGGCACACATGTGCACACATTTCTTCTGGTACATGGTTAAAGGTAAGATTTTCTTCATGAAGGCAGGCTGTGTGCTAATACGGTGTACAATTCACATACCAGCACCAGGCAAGAGCTTTCATTACTCCACATCCTTGACATATGTGATAGAGTGAGTCTTTTTATTTATTTCATCCTTGTAATAAATATGTCATGAATTTCATTTGGTTTTAATTTGCATTTACTGGTTGCTAATGAGTTATTAGCATATTCAAAAGCAGAGACATTACTTTGCCAACAAAGTCTGTCTAGTCAAGGCTATGGTTTTTCCTGTGGTCATGTATGGATGTGAGAGTTGGACTGTGAAGAAGGCTGAGCGCAGAAGAATTGATGCTTTTGAACTGTGGTGTTGGAGAAGACTCTTGAGAGTCCCTTGGACTGCAAGGAGATCCAACCAGTCCATTCTGAAGGAGATCAACCCTGGGATTTCTTGGAAGGAATGATTCTAAAGCTGAAACTCCAGTACTTTGGCCACCTCATGCGAAGAGTTGACTCATTGGAAAAGACTCTGACGCTGGGAGAGATTGAGGGCAGGAGGAGAAGGGGACGCCAGAGAATGAGATGGCAGGATGGCATCACCGACTCGATGGACATGAGTCTGAGTGAACTCTGGGAGTTGGTGATAGACAGGGAGGCCTGGCGTGCTGCGATTCATGGGGTCACAAACAGTCGGACACGACTGAGCGACTGAACTGAAGTGAATGAGTTATTTTCGTCTTTTTTCTGGGCATTTAGATTATTCTGTCTTGTGAAATGCACCTTTAAGTCTGTTGTCAATTTTTCTCCTGAATTTTTGATGCTTTTGATTTAGAGCACTCTTTTAACTATAGTGTATTTAAATTTTTTATATTGAAAATTTTCACTCTGCATAGCAGTATTTCTTAGTCCAGGAAGTTCAACTGATTAATGTTTACATTATGACTAATAATTTTATCAAAAATACTTTTATTTTTTTAATTTTTTTTTACTTTATTTTACTTAACATTACTGCATTGATTTTGTCTTACATTGACATGAGTCCGTCTTAGTTGTACATGAGTTCCCAATCCTGAACCCCCCTCCTCACCTCCCACCCCATATCAACTCTCTCGATCATCCCTGTGCACCAGTTCCAAGCATCCTGTATCCTGTATTGAACATAGACTGGCGATTCGTATCTTACATGATAGTATACATGTTTCAGTTCCATTCTCCCAAATCATCCCACCCTCTCCCTCTCCCTCAGAGTCCAAAAGTCCGTTCTATACATCTGTGTCTCTTCTGATGTCTCTCATACAGGGTTATCATTACCATCTTTCTAAATTCCATATATATGTGTAAGTATACTGTATTGGTGTTTTTCTTTCTGGGTTACTTCACTCTGTATAATCAGCTCCAGCTTCATCCACCTCATTAGAACTGATTCAAATGTATTCTTTTTAATGGCTGAGTAATACTCCATTGTGTATATGTACCACAGCTTTCTTATCCATTCATCTGCTGATGGACATCTAGGTTGCTTCCATGTCCTGGCTATTATAAACAGTGCTGCAATGAACATTGGGGTACACGTGTCTCTTTCAATTCTGGTTTCCTCGGTGTGTATGCCCAGCAGTGGGATTGCTGGGTCATATGGCAGTTCTATTTGCAATTTTTTAAGGAATCTCCACACTGTTCTCCATAGTGGCTGCACTAATTTGCATTCCCACCAACAGTGTAAGAGGGTTCCCTTTTCTCCACACCCTCTCCAGCATTTATTGCTTGTAGACTTGGATCACAGGCATTCTGACTGGTGTGAAATGGTACCTCATTGTGGTTTTGATTTGCATTTCTCTGATAATGAGTGACGTTGAGCATCTTTTCATGTGTATGTCTTCTTTGGAGAAATGTCTATTTAGTTCTTTGGCCTATTTTTTGATTGGGTCATTTATTTTTTCTGGAATTGAGCTGTATAAGTTGCTTGTATATTTTTGAGATTAGTTGTTTGTCAGTTGCTTCATTTGTTATTATTTTCTCCCATTCAGAAGGCTGTCTTTTCACCTTGCTTATAGTTTCCTTTGTTGTGTAGAAGCTTTTAATTTTAATTAGATCCCATTTGTTTATTTTTGCTTTTATTTCCAGTATTCTGGGAGGTGGGTCATAGAGGATCCTGCTGTGGCTCTACTACAAAGCCACAGTCATCAAAACAGTATGGTACTGGCACAAAGACAGAAATATAGATCAATGGAACAAAATAGAAAGCCCAGAGATAAATCCACACACCCATGGAAACCTCATCTTTGACAAAGGAGGTAAGAATATATAATGGAGTAAAGGCAATCTCTTTAACAAGTGGTGCTGAGAAAACTGGTCAACCACTTGTAAAAGAATGAAATTATATTACTTTCTAACATCACACACAAAAATAAACTCAAAATGGATTAAAGACCTAAACGTAAGAACAGAAACTATAAAACTCCTAGAGGAGAACATAGGCAAAACATTCTCTGACAAAAAAATACTTTTCTTGTGAAGAAAACATCATGAAGTTAATAAACATTATCCTCGTAAAGACTCATTGTTATGCATTTTTACTTAAGTTTACAAATTTTCTGAGATTACATTTTAAAATAAATTTTGTGAAGTGAGGGTCAACTCTCTTTTTTTGCATCTTTATATATATTTAAATTAATATAATTTATTAAAAGACCATCTTTTCTACATTTTCTGCAGTATGAACTTTTGCTTATTCAATTATGCCCATGTTCTATAGTTATTCAACAAGTATTTTCTAAAACTTTCCATATGCAGTAACCTTTGCTAGCAGAAATCTTTTGGTTTTAAGTAAGTTATAAAAATACAGAGGGAGACAAATTAGAATATACATTATGAATTTTGAATAAAAATATCAGGAGGCCAATTGATACATAAAATATACTATATTGTTTTAGTACTTTGGCCACCTGATACAGAGAGCCAACTCAATGTAAAAGACCCTGATGCTAGTAAAGATGAAAGCAAAAAGAAGGAGACAGAAGAGGATGAGACAGATTGATATTAATAGTGTCACTGACTCAATGGACATGAATCTGAGCAAATTCCGAGAGACAGTGGAGGACTGAGGAGCCTGGCGTCTACAGTCCATAAAGATACAGAGTCAGACATGACTTACCAACTGAGCAACAACAACAAATCAAATAAGCAGTGAATTTTTGCTGACAGAGACTCCATTCTGTTCAGTCACTCAGTCGTGTCCGACTCTTTGCAATCCCATGAATCGCAGCACGCCAGGCCTCCCTGTCCATCACCACTCCCGGAGTTCACTCAAACTCATGTCCATTGAGTCCGTGATGCTATCCAGCCATCTCATCCTTGGTTGTCCCCTTCTCCTCCTGCCACCAATCCCTCCCAGCATCACGGTCTTTTCCAATGAGTCAACTCTTCGCATGAGGTGGCCAAAGTACTGGAGCTTCAATTTTAGCATCATTCCTTCCTAAGAAATCCCAGGGTTGATCTCCTTCAGAATGGACTGGTTGGATCTCCTTGCAGTCCAAGAGACTCTCAAGAATCTTCTCCAACACCACAGTTCAAAAGCATCAATTCTTCGGTGCTCAGCCTTCTTCACAGTCCAACTCTCACATCCATACATGTCCACAGGTAACAGAGACTACTCCATTAAATATGAGACCAGCGAAAAAATTAATTTCTTATAAATACAAACACTAGGGAGATAATCCTGATATCAGAAAGTCAAGCACAAAATGGCAGGATCATGAGGATAATCAATTTATATTAATGTAGGAAGCAAAATTACAAATAATGTCTGATTAAGACACTGTAGAACTAAGTGGGGAAAAGATCACTAGCTCAAAGCAGTGGATAAGATGTTAAAATTAAGACAGTCATTTTCTCAAGGCTGTTGTGACATCCTTATTCCTCAGAGTATATATCATGGGATTAAACATCAGGATAACACAATATAGAGAGAAGAAAAAAAATTTTTTCCTGTAAAAATGTTAGAATCATGTCATAAATATGTAATGGTTCTGGGGTCCACAAAATAAAGGCTCAACTATGGTGCTTCCCAGGTGGCGCTAATGGTAAAGAATCTACCTGCCAATGAAGGAGACATAAGAGACAGAGGTTTGATCCCTGTGTAGGGAAGATCCCCTGGAGAAGGGCACAGCAGCCCATGCCAGTTTTCTTGCCTGGAGAATCTCATGGACACAAGAGCCGGCTGAGCTATGGTCCACAGGGTTGCAGAGAGTCGGACACAACCAAAGCAACTTAATGCACACACGTGGTGTGAGGTGAGCAGGTGGAGAAAACTTTGCTCATCCCATTGCCGATGGCAACATAGGATGTAGAAGTGATTTTACAGTAGGAGCCAGGTGTCAACTGAAAGGGATCATGACAAATGATTCACTAATAGTACAACTATAGAGACTGACATCTCATTCAGAAAAACATCGCCACAGCCCAGCTTGTAGTTAGATCCAAAAATGACAGAGGGGAAATCTGGCATGTTTGCCTTATCCTGGCTGTAACAGCACTGATCCAAGAGCCAAGCGTCATCAGCTGACTACAGAGCTCCTGGTTTATAAGTAGGAGAAGTTGCGGAAATTAGAGTTGGCCACATAGCAGTCACAGGCCATACCTGTCAAGACCAAGTTTTCTGTGCCCCCAAGAATACAAATAAAATATATCTTTGCAGTTCCTTTAAAATATATATATATATATATATTCTGACTGAAGGTTTATGGATATTCTAGAAAGAGTGACAGATACATAACAGATTTCCAAGAAGGAAAAGTTACTGAGGAAAAGATACATGGAAATTTGAGAGCCTGGTCAACTCTGTTTATGAGAATATTGATGTTGCTTCTCACCAGGATAATCACATTAAAAAGCAAATATTACAAAAAGAAACACTCAGACATTGGGAATACAGAAAAATCCCCAAAGAACTAACGTTATCACTGAAGTGAGATATGCTTCTGGGTTGTGTGTGTGTTTCATGTTCTCTCTGTGGAGAGAGTGAAATCAGTCGTTTTTCTATTTTTGTATAGCTATATATAAATATATAATTGTTGTTGTTGTTCAGTCTTCCAGCCGTGTCCAACTCTTCACATCCCTATGGACTGCAGCGCTCCAGGCCACCCTGTCTCTCACCATCTTCTGAAGTTTGCCTAAGTTTATGTCCACTAAATCCGTGATGCCATCCAGCCATCTCATCTTCTTTTTTTTAATATAAATTTATTTATTTTAATTGGTGGTTAATTACTTTACAATATTGTATTGGTTTTCCGCCACAGGTATTCACGTGTTCCCCATCCTGAACCCCCTCCCTCCTCTGATGCCCTCTTCTCCTTCTACCCTCAATCTTTCCCAGCATCAGGGTCTTTTCTAGTGAGTCAGCAATTTACATCAGGTGGCCAAAGTATTGGAACTTTGGCTTCAGCATCAGACCTTCCAATGAATATTGAAATATATATGTTTATATGATATATAATGTATATTATACATATGCAATTGTGCTTATGTGCATATATATCCATTTCATAATCTTAAATTTATCTCTATTTGTAACTATAATTAAAGCTATTTTAGTCCTTTTTTAAAATAAATGATCAAATATTATATATTCTGATTCTGTTTAGTTCATAAAAAAATGTGTTATTTCTTTAAAATATCAAAGATTATTTGGCTGATATTGAAATTTCTCTGTTAGCTACTAAATATTCTGTAAAATATTGGGAGGCAATAAGAAAAGAAGAAATGCAGTAATTTTCTTCCATATGTAGTTTTTATGTTCTGAATAAATTTTTTTGTGATATGTATATTATACTTTTTAATAAATCCATATTCAAAAAAAGTATAAATAAGTGAGTCAGACATTATCTGCACTCCTGTCACTGTAAAGCAGTCCTTTCTCTCTTCTAATACACATCCAGATATTGCTGACATATATACACACTAACTAGAAAGATGCACATGTGAAATGTCATATGAATATATGGATGCTATCTCCCTTTGTTTTTCAAACATAGAGTCATGTTTTATACATGCATTTATGTGCTTACTTACATGCCTGAAAAGCTTGGGATTTCCTCACTGGAGTGGCTGTAAAACTTTCTCTTGAGAGACTGTGCAACATCACATGGGAAACGGGCACCCCTGTCTACGATGCTCCAAATGAGAACAGCTTCCCTTTGCTTTGCTAGTGTTCTCTTTTGCAGTGTTAAAAAGCTTTTAACAAACATTCTTGAACAAACACAACTAACCATCATTCTTGGGCAAATATTTTTATAAGTCTTCATTGATATAGTTTTTAAAGTAAAAAAAAAAAAACTACATATTTTTTTTTTTTAATGGGGGCTCCATTTTATTTTATTTTTTTTTAATTAAATTTTATTTTTTAGTTTGTTTTGCTTTACAATACTGTATTCGTTTTGCTATACATTGACATGAATCAGCCACGAGTGTACATGAACTCCCAATCCCGACCCCCACCTCCCCCCTCCCGC